>CAIGQV010019029.1:15122080-15132356 GCA_903798115.1 Danio jaintianensis | reverse complement strand
TCAAAATTGCTAGTTTATATGCGATCTATATAATATTATAACTTTTTTCTTGCAATTATGAATATATATTTCACAATTCGGTCTTAATTACTAGCAGAGTTTGTATCATGCAATATTTAGAAATAAAGACATGTGGGTTTCATCTCTGCATTATCTGAAACCAGGAGTGTTGTGTGTTTGCTCAGCCTCCCACAGCACTATGGTACTTTACCTGATCGATAAACAGACCTCCATGTTTTACATTTTCTCAATCAGACTTGTACTATAATGTTTGGGAGGCTTTTATGATGATCATGTGACACAGATCATTTTGGCCCATTCAGGAGGTTTGCTGTTGTATGGAATATGGTGAGATTCAACTGATGTTTTTTTCTGTGTGTTTTCCATCACTTCCTGTTCTTTAATGCTAATACAATCAGCTTGGTCTGATCCACTTCCTGCTGACCACACTGAACACTTTAGATCAGGACTCAATGAATAAGGCTTCTCCAAAACTTTAAGGACCCGTTGAACCTGAAAGCGTTTGGAATAATGTTAATGCTTTGAAATTTAATATACCACAAGTTGTTACATATTAAATAAGACCACTGACCTCTGTGAAATCCCCCTTTTCAGCTGCGTCAATTGCATTCTGGGCAATATAGTTACGCAAAACCACAGCAGGATTGGTGGAGTTCATAGATCGGATCCTTTCTTTCTCTACTGAAGTAGGGTCACTTGCTTGGTTACATTCAAAAGCCAGATGTTTCCTAATGTGGTGAACAGAAAAGGAGCTCAAAGCACTTGGATGTTTTGTTTAATACTCATATTAATGAATATTTGAAGAGTTCAGATGAAAAACCTCAGACTCCTGTGTGCAGGTTTAGTCATTTTACTTTTATGGCAATGAATGTGTTATTTTCATTGCCTTTAAAGTACAAATGAAAAATAAAAGTACAAAAAAACTAAGCATATTGATTTTGTTAGCTCACATTGCTAGTTTTGTAGTGAACAATTTATCTGTGCATGTCATTAAGAAAGAAAAAAAAAGTTTGCACTTGTAATCTTAAATTGAAATCTGAAAATTCACTTCCTGTCTGCTCTCAGTTGAATTCTTAGATTACGTCTGTCTAAGGTATTGGGCGTGGCTTACATACTAAACCACGCCCCTCTAACTGTCAGTTTTGACAACAAACAGAAATGGTGAGGAGGAGGTGTCTGTTAGGTTGTAATAACTCTCCCAAAACCCTTTTCCCCCATCTTTCTGAATGAAATCCCTATACTTGACTACATCCAATCAGCTCGCAGTAGAAAAAACAAGCACTGTTTTCTCATTTAATATTTAGTTTCTTTAGGAACTGCGTCACAAAAAAAATAAATAAATAAATAAACGGTCGCAGCTTCCGGTTCATGCGGACTATAATGTAAAATAACTGAAAATAAACATAGGAGAATAAGAAAAATGCTCATCTTCACTTGTTTATAAATACCTGTATTGTTTGACCCATCTCTGCCAATGTTCTCTCTGCTTGATTTTAAGCTCCGCCTCATTGATCATCAGAAGCTCCCTCAACCTGCCAATCTTCTCCAGTTGCTTGGCAACTTCTGGCTGATTGGCTACCATGTTGAACATGTCTGGATTTGTCTCAGCCATGGAGAGAATCATCTCCAACTCACTAAGAAAATAGCAGAAAATGAAGAAATTGTTTTAGGTAGTATTACGTTTATTACGTTGTATTATTGTTCTCCAAAAGAGTAGGATGTCTTTTACATAGTAACACTAGAGTACACGTATTTGATCTTATCTTTATATTTAATGGCATGTCAGCTTCACTGGCTATCTATACAAAAATATTAAGAATAATACAAATATTATAAATACAATAAACACCATTTTAACAGACAAACAAACACAAGCTGCATTACATTTGACATTAATATAAGATACAAATTCTAAAATATTTTCTGACAAACACAATATCTGGATAAACACAGGATTTAAGAAAACATATTAATGCAATAATTTAACTCCAATAATTGTTTTTAAAACAATTACTTTAGTTAAATTGTCTTCTTGACACCTCTCTTAGCAAATTTTATTTTATTTTTTGTTTTAACGATAATCTATGGACAAAAGGTCAACCAAACAGTTTTGATGCCAGTGAAAGAATTAAAATAAGTAAATAAAATTACTGGAATATCCCGGAAAAACAATCGTGCATCATCAATATTATGTACATTCAATGAGGCTTGAGGACTTGCAATTCTATTTTTTCATCCTCATGTTGGCAGACCCTATTTATAGGTCATAATGCTTAATTCTTATCCGTCAATGCTTTTAATCATTAAAAACAAACCGTAATGCAAATTCATTCAGTAAACATACCAATTGTCTTGCCTTGTTTTTCTTGCAATGTGCTGACAGCATTAAGAGAAGAATGCAGAGTATACAAGGAAATTAATGTTTTGGTAATGTTGACTAAAAACAACAGAATCTAACACCACACAGTCTGTTCATTGCATATCTGCCATTATACATAAATGTGCTATGGTTATTTATGGTTACATTTTATTTTAAGTTGTCCTGATTACCATGCAATTCTATAAACCCTTAAAGAGATAGTTCACCTAAAATGATATTAATTTAATTTACTCTCAGGGCATCTAAGATGTAGCTGATATTTTTATTCAGTTGAACATCAAGGGACATTTTTTTTAGCTGAATCTTTAATTCCTGGTCTATCATTACATGCAAATCAAGAGCTACTGACACAAGGTTAAAACAAAACAAAAAAAAACAGATAAAATGACTTATACATGATGATACATTGAAATCTTAAAAACCAAAAAGGATCAGTCTCTAAAGAATGTCATTATTAACAACATTATTACCATTCAGTTACTTGCAAAGACAGAATGCTTTGCTTAAGACCTCAATGTAACACCAGGAGCCATGGGTATTAATTGTGTTTTGCCTGTATATGTTTTTATGACTCTGAAAGTGCCAGTAGACATTGTCTTACAATTTACGAAACACCAAGGACCACAGATTAGTCTACTCTCTTTAATATTCCTTCAAATACAAAGTAATACAATCACAAACTTACTATATTAATACTCCATGTACTGTTATCATATAAGAAATGTAATGTAACGTGTAACAAGGACACTGTAAAATAAACCGTTACCCTATTTTTGTGTTACTTGACAGACCTCAAGTGATGCCCTGTATTTAATTACATTTAATGTTAGTCTTTTTAAATTAAGATCATGGTTTACTTGATAAGAATACAAGAATAATGAAAAATGTGCAAATATTTTATGATCGGGATACCATCTCTACCTCATTTTGAGCCAGGAAAAAACTCATTAAACTGATGAAAAGCAAATAACAGTTGATTTTTATGAAGATTAGACACTGAGAGGGTGCCGGTCCCCTCACCCGGGCTGCATTGTAGGATGGTTTGCCACCTTTAGTTCCTCCAGCGATGCACACTGATCCACAATCAGTTCCACTACTGAGTCTGTACTGTCTTTCTCTGCCTGATCACCAATAGGGCTGGATATGCCACTGAGCAGAAGAAATGTGTTTGTGAAGTCTGCACCTGGTATTTGAAGAGTAATGGATTAAATAAATTTTTTTTTGAGGATTAAATATTTCAAGGATTCTAGTATAGAATCTTCGAGAACAACAAACACTTAATACACAAATACACTTCATTGAACATGAATTATTATTACATGCACAGTTGAAGTCAGAACTATTAGCCCTCCTGAATTACTAACCCCCTTTTCCCCCCAATTTCTGTTTAACAGAAAGAAAATTTTTGCAACACATTTCTAAACATAATAGTTTTAATAACTCATTTATAATAACTGATTTCTTTTATCTTTGCCATGATGACAGCACATAATATTTGACTAGATATTTTTCAAGATACTAGTATTCAGCTTAAAGTGACATTTAAAGGCTTCACTAGGTTAATTAGGCAAGTTGGGGTAATTAGGCAAGTCATTGTATAACAGTGGTTAACTGTAGACAATTGAAAACAAATATTGCTTAAGGGGGCTAATAATATTGACCTTAAAATGTTTTTTTTATTTTAATTTTTTTTTACTTTTATTCCAGCCGAAATAAAACAAATCAGATTTCCTCCAGGAGAAACAATATTATAGGAAATGCTGTGAAAAATTCCTTGCTCTGTTAATCATCATTTGGGAAATATTTGAAAAAGAAGAAAAATAAATTCACAGGAGGGCGAATAATTTTGACTATATACTGTATAACTGCAAGTTAACTATGGTTATATACTGCCAACCCTTAAACAACTGATTTTGACTGTAATGCAATGATGTGCACCTTTTGCGAAGCTGCTTTGGAAGGATAATTAATGTGAAAAGTGCTTGAATTGAAAGTCAACTTGAATTGAATTGAGTATTATACAGTAAAATTTTAAGATTTCCTTCTAGCTGTACCTGTAATGTGCATGGTCTTCAACAAATCCGCCACCAGTTCCCCATCCCCTGGTTCTTGTTTTCTCAGTAGACCCAGCTTCTTCCTCATGTTGCCCAGGTAGAAGTCCTCATAAAGGGGCATGAACTCGTCTAAAATGGCACCTGCTTTAGTTGACTGGATCTCTGCACCAATAGCTTCTGCCAAGCGTGCCAGGTTCCAGCGGCAGACATACGGCTGAGCTTCATAAGTATAGCGGCCCTTCTTATCAGAGGCATTGCACACAAACTCAGGATCAAACCTGTAACAAAATTTGAAAATTAATGTACTCACTCTTTACTATTTTAAAACATTTATGAGTTTCTTCTGTTAAACACAAATGAAGGTACTCTGAAATATGTTGTAGGGTATATACAGGAATCAGAAAGTGAAATGCAACACCATTTAAGACCTTTTTAAGACGCTTTCCACACATTTTAAAACCTCATTGCCACTTTAGGTTTAAACTGGTAGCATTGGTGACATTTTAACTAACAGTATATTTAAGATATATATTGTAAGAAACATTATTCATATAATGAATGAAAAGATAATCCAGCAGGTGGTGCCTATAGAACAGCAGGAATAACTGTTTTGCCTTGGTTACTGCAGTAAACAAAGCAACGTGGTGTCAAATCCAGCAGGATTTTATTGATTTCATAAACTACACAGCACCCCAATATATGCAGATTAAATTCAGGCAAACTTTATCATACAACTAGACATTGTAAAATAAAAAAACATACAAATTTAATACCATGTAAAATAGCATTTAAGGCTTTTTAATGCTTTTTAAGAGCCCTAAATATCTCTTTTTAAGACCCAGAGGACACCCTGTGTTGAAAACCTGTAACCATTAACCACAGTATTTGTTTTTGCTACTAAGGACGTCAATGGTTACAGGTTTCCAACGTTCTTCAAAATATTTTCTTTTGTGTTCAACTGAACAAAGAAACTCATAAAGGTTTGAAACCACTTGAGTGTGAGTAAATAGTGAGTAAATGTTTATTTTCGTGTGAACTATCCCTTTAACACCAAAATACGTTTGTTAAATACTCTAATGCACACACACACCAAACAATTTTGGGTTTAATAGATGTCTAATAGACATCTAAACATAGATGGCTTGGCTACAAAAAAAGCTAAATTTGGGCTGTCAGTGAAAATCTAACAGACAAAGTAGCCCAAAATTAGACTACACATCAAATACACATGAATGAATGAATACATAGGTGAAGTTTGTCTAATCTAGTCTGTCTAGCCTGTTTAATCTGTCTGTCTAGTCTCTGTATTTGATGACTAGACTAGTCCAAACGTCTATTAGACATCTAAACACAAAAAAATGCTTGCTGGGATTCACTGTAATTCACATTGAATTTCTGTAGCGCAAGAGTTTGACCAACCTGTCCATGAAGCCAAAAGGGCCGTAGTCTATAGTGAGCCCCAGGATGCTCATATTGTCTGTATTGAGAACTCCATGGCAAAATCCCACACTTTGCCACAGGGCAACCAGTTTGGCAGTTCTTACAGTCACCTTGTGGGGTCACAGAATAGAGTGCATTAGCGCCTATTCACTTTTTATATTTTTTCTCGCTCCTTTTTTCCATGAGGATTTTAAAAATATATTCCTTTTTAAAGCATTATAAGCCATGAACCAAACCAACCAGCTATGAGGAGAATCACAACAATTGCAAAATTTGATTTGAAGCGATATGAGGCATGCCAAACATCATTGTGAAGCAATATGTAGGATACTATGTCCCATGAAGCATTGTGAAAGACAGAATCAAATAAAAAATAACAGTGAAATATAAAACTAAACATTTAAATGTGTTTGTATCTAAACAGAAAAACACTACATTTCAATCTTTAATACTCATATATGGAAGTATTTTGTACTCCTTAATAGGGCAAAGCTACAGATTATATTTGTGTCATTATCAAGCTAAATTTACTTAACATTTTGATAGTATCCAACATTGTCAGTGCAGTCAAATTCATAATAGTATTATTATTTAATGTCTTTTACTAATATATACAGGTAAAGTCAAAATATTAGCCGCCCTCCTGTGAATTATTTTTTTCTTTTTTAAATATTTCCCAAATGATGTGTAACAGAGCAAGGAAGTTTTCACAGTATTTCCTATAATATTTTTTCTCCTGGAGAAAGTCTTCGGCTAGAAAATAGTTTTAATTCGGCTAGAATAAAAGCAGTTTTTGATTTTTCAAAACCATTTTAAGGTCAATATTATTAGCCCCCTTAAGCAATATTTTTTTGATTGTCTACAGAACAAACCATTATTATATAATGACTTGCCTAATTACCCTAACTTGCCTAATTAACCTAGTTAAGTTTTTAAATGTCACTTTCAGCTGAATACTAGTGTCTTGAAAAATATCTAGTCAAATACGATGTACTTTCATCATGGCAAGGATAAAGAAATCAGTTATTAGAAATGAGTTATGAAAACTATTATGTTCAGAAATGTGTTGAAAAAAACTTCTCTCCGTTAAACAGAAATTGGGGAAAAAAATATACAGGGGGGCTAATAATTCAGGGGGGCTAATAATTCTGACTTCAATTGTACTAATTAACCCTTGCTTTAGGATATTAACAATAGTAGTACAATATATATTATAGTGAAAACCTCTCTGAAGAAGGCAGCATTTCTCTCTTGGCGGTCTAAATATCCTCTTTGTATTTCAGGGTAGAATGTTTCAATGACATAATCCAGAAGTCCTGCACGAATATCAGGCCGTCCCACACTAGGGCCTTGTCTTCCTGTGAAATCATCCAGAGGATGGAAGATCTCAAATGAGCCAAATCTGGTGAAAAACATGGACATGAAAGTCATCATGAGTCTATATTACATACATTAGAAACTATTTATCATAATTAATGAAACTAGAAGTGTGGAAATATTTCATCATATCCAGAGCCTAAAAATTGGTTATATATCAATATATTTAGAAAATGATGCCAGATAAGTATTTATTTCCCACATGAAAAAATACTACAGTAATTTACAGTAAATACTATAATTTTTTTGAACAATAGTATAGTAAAATGTATTATACTGTATATTAATAGTACATAAGACAGCTTACTGTAGTATTAACTTCAGTGAACTGATAAACTGTAATAAATACTGTAGTATACTTTAGTTTTTACTACAGTAAACTGCAGTACTCAATATAGTATTTTGTCATTTGTTTATATTACTATAGTTGTTGTGTTTCCATAGCAACTACAAAATTACCACAACAGATTAAGTACTTTACTATAGTGTGGTTCAAAATCACTATAGTGTTTAATATAAATTACTATATTACACTACTATTACTATATTATTTTTTTCATTTTTTGACATATAAAATACTTAGACATGCTTGCATATGAGTAACATCTAAAAAACAAAAAAGAGGCCTAATGGGAGATTTAAAGTGAGAGTCAAAGCATCTTTATGAAGTGAAGTGAAGTGTAGTGTGGCCAAGTATGGTGTCCCATACTTGGAATTTGTGCTCTGCATTTAACCCATCCAAGTGCACACACACAGTTAGTGAACACACACATACCGTGAACACACACCCGGAGCAGTGGGCAGCCATGCTGCGGCGCCCGGGGAGCAGTTGGGGGGAACGGTGCCTTGCTCAAGGGACTCACCTCAGTCGTGGTATTGAGGGTGGTGGAGAGTGCTGGTCATTCACTCCCCCCACCCCCAATTCCCGCTGGTACCGAGTATCGAACCAGCAACCTTCGGATCACGAGTCCAACACTCTAACCACCAGGCCACGACTGCCCCCAAGCCAGGGGGATATAGATATTACAATAAAGATGCATATTTCAGGATTTTGGCAATTCTTTCACTTTTAGAACTTGTGTTTTTATAATTGTAATAATTTTATAACACGATTTTTATAATTATGTACAAGTAAAATTGTGAGAGTAGTAAACAGTGTTCTCAACCTGATAAAGGTGGGTGCTATTCTAAGCACCACTGAGCACCTCTCTGGTTTTGGATTCCCACTATAAAACACGTCCCTCTGGACATAAAGGTCAGAGGTCACCAGAGATCCTGCTCGGGTGGTGGGAATTCCCAAAGCGAACATGGCCTCGCTGCACAGGAACTCCCGAATGCTGGAGCGTAGCACTTTACGTCCATCAGATAGCCTAAAATATAGATATTCAAGCTCAATTAGGTATAAATAAAAAATGTTCAACATGCATTATTTTCTCTTTGCTTATGCCTAACGTCATTATGGCATTAAGAGTTCCATAACTTGAGGAATGCTATTCTTGAATGAGAAATTGAATGCATCTATTGTTGGGTTAAGAGCGGATTTGTGCTCATTATTCAGCTAGAAAAAAAGATTTTCTTGAGTTAGACCACAATCCAGCCATTGTTGAGACTGAAAGTCCATACAGCATGTTTATAAGAATTAGTTTGGCGTGAAATAGAGTTTGTGTGCATCAACAACAAATATTTTTCTTCACTACTTATTATACACAATACAGCCATTTAGAGTGAGATCCATTGAACACTAGCAAGTTTTAATATTGAAAGCCTATATAGTCTATTTAAAAAGTATAAATAAATGACTATAAAATAATTACTATACTGAATGTTTACTGAATAATCATCTTACATATGAGGATCACACAGAAAACTATTATAACTTGCTATATATATTGCCATTAAAACGTTACTCTTTTTAATAGTATTTTTGATCAGAAATAAGCAGAAAACACGGCCAAATCTTAAGGTTTGCATATTCTTACTGTACAAAATTGCATGCAAAGTGAAGCCAAAAGCAACTCTACCGAGAATAAGGTGGTATTCAATATATTTAATATTTCTTCATTAAATATAGCCAATTTAAAATTTAAGAATAAATAAATGACTATAAATTATAATTACTTAAAAAATACTGAACGTTTACTGAAGGATCGTGTGACACATGAGGATCACACAGAAAACAGTTTAGCTTTACAAGTCTTATTTATGATCAAAAATACTATTTAAAAAAGTAATATTTTAAATAGTAAAATAGCTATTTTAAATATTACGTTTTTAAATAGTATTTTTAATGGGAAATAAGACTTGGTAAGCAGAAAACTTGATCAAATTTTAATGTTTGCATATTTTACTCTACAAAATTGCATGCAAACTGAAGCCAAAAACAACTCTACCGAGAATAAGGCGTCAGTCCAGTGCCTTTAACCTGAATTTCCCACCGACCACAAGGGCTTGTGCTGTTCGGATCAGAAGTTTTTTGAGTCCCGGCCTCCACTTCCCCCAAATAACATACTGCCCCGTCCCCCAGCTGTCCCGCGAACTGACCGAACTGGTGTCCACAATAACAGTGCGCAGCGGGCTCGGACCCCGGTATCACCTGGGACCCGCTCAGATATTCCGGCGCATGTGGGTCCCGTAAAACATCTTCACCTTTCAGTCCCAGTAAAGCAAGAGCCGGTCCCGACAAAGCGACTATTATGGGCTTGATCAGTGGCTGCGGCTTTACTAGCGAAAAACATGCTCCTTTTACTGTCCGTGATCCTGGTTCTAGAGATGAATCCACTGGCAGCGCTTTCAATGCAACGTTATTGAACTTCAGTCTTTCCAGTGGAGTGAAACTTTGGGCCATTCTGATACTAACAAAAGCTGCAGCTGCTCTGCTCAACAATAACATAATCCTGCAGGAGATTAATGACTCAACACTGAGCACACAGTAAACTATGTTAACACAGTTAACAATAATCTATCTATCTATCTATCTATCTATCTATCTATCTATCTATCTATC
>CAIGQV010019029.1:15103302-15114883 GCA_903798115.1 Danio jaintianensis | reverse complement strand
GATTAATAAAGGGACTAAGCCGAAAAGAAAATGAATGAATGAATGAAAACTCAAACAAGTTTGAAACAAGTGAAAGGTGAGTAAACTATAACATAATTTAAATATTTTAATGAACTGTCCCTATAATGAAGACGATGATCCATATTTATAACGTAATAATTAATAACAGAGCAGTATCTCCCTCAGCAGATGTTTGAAACAGCTCGGGAAATGTGAGTTCCCCTTCCTCCAGCATCATTCTCCTTCATCACTCATTTATTCCCTCCATCCACAGAGCTTTATTACCCTCATCTCCTATAATTAATGTGTTTATGAATGGAGGTGCTCCTCGGGAAAGCCATCTGTCGGTGATAAATGGACTCTCAGAAAGTGAAGGAATATTGTGTTTAATTCCAGACTCTTTTTACGCAAGATATACTTTCATTCTAACAGTATACTGTATTTTACGACTCTCCAGTTAGCTATTTTATTCAGTAAATCTTAAAAACGCACTATTTTTTAACGCGTATGTGGAATTGCACTGCTGTTTGATAGTACTTACTCTTGAGTTAATTCCTTGGACGTAACAAGTCTAATGTCGTGACTCGTGAATACTTTAATCACTTGTAAATGCATTTTGTTTTACAACAGGAGAGTTTTTCTCCGCCAGACCTGAGGCGGACGGTGTCGTGCACGTTCAAACACTCACAAAAGCGCGGAATATTGACCTACTTCCGGTTTCGCGTTTGAGCGTTGTTGTTCGTTGCTTCGGTCAACTTCACGACAATCGTATACCGTCTATTATGATTCAATCAAGCTATGCGAGGCGATCAGAGATTGACTAAAAGACAATTATAAGTTTATTCCAACAACAAATAATGGATATCCTTAACGTAGAGAGTCGAGAGCCGGGTGAGTTTCATTAGCTTTTGAGCTACATGCTAAGAGAGTGAAGCTAGCACAACCAATCCTATTAAAGTTACTCGCACCTCACAACTCGAGCACATTTCTTTAGATTATTATTTTTAAAAAGAGCCTCATGAATGAAAGTCGCAATTAATAGTTTTAATTAATGTATCTGGAAGTGTATTACTGTTGAAAATAATATAGAAATGTTTATGCTGTATGATGACAGAATATTTACAATCTGACTATAGCTCTGTTTAAATGTCATATCTAATTGTAGAAGTTGTTTGGTGTCAGTAAAGCAATATTTAAGGTATTATTTAAAACTCTGTGTATGTATTAAAAGTGAATTTACATCACAAAATGTAGAATTGTATAAGATTTGCACACCTTTTTATATTGTATATATTTGCACACCTTTTTATAAGCACCAGATTTCTTTCTGAAAGCTGGCATAGGATAACATTGTTTACTGTCTTTAAAAATTCTGACTTATAAAATGATCTGCAGGTTAATTATTAAGATGTTGTACTGTCTGTGATATTAATCTGCAACACTTTTTTTTTCTCCCCTAAGCTCTCCCTCTCTCTGCCCTACGTCTGGTTGTTCCACCTCTCCGGCTGATGTCAGCATTTCTATGGCAGGTGATTCAGAGGCGTAATGTGACACAGTACGGGAAACTGGAGCAATTTGTGATGCTGGTGACGGAGAACGTTCCAGACATCATGAGTCGGAGTCTGGTTAATAAACTAATCTTTCATATGAGGAAAAAGGTACAGTTTTTGATTAACAATTATTGTAATAATGTATCTTTTTGATATGTATTTTTAAATATTATATATTTTTCCCACATAAGCCACAGTTTGTTTTACAGATAACCTTTTAATTCTTTAGGTGATCTTGGAGCTTTGTCTGAAAGATAAAATGCCAGATCTGTGGATTATTCAGGCACATCTGGATTCTCTCCGAAATCTCACACACAAAGTAACTATTGTTGATTTTTGTAATCGCACTAACCGTGTACAAATTTTGGACCACAATGCCTTATTTCTGCTTTGAATTTTTGCAGTGTAAAGATGTGGAAAGTGAGATCGTCAATAACAAATTTATTAGAATGGTGCACAGCATTTTAGAAGACACAGAAAAGAAAGAGAATTTCCTTCAGGTTAGATTTACTCACCTCCTTCATCTTGTTGTTGCTTCTTTTCACTTCATATTTCTGTATAAAGCATGCATAAAAATTATTTATTTTCCATGTTTCACCCGTCTTCAGCACATATTCCCTGTAGAATATGGTTCAGGATATGATGCAGTTTTACAGAGTCTTGCATGGGAGTTTCTGTCTCGAGTGGAAGATCTGCTGCCGGTGCCCAACCTTAAAGAGGTGTGTCCTCAATCCATAATGCATTATCCATAGCATGTGTATGTTTTTTTTTTTTTTTTTTTTTAATAAGAAATGCTGCAGAAATATGGCAGCTTTAACTAGTCTTGCAAAAATGAAAGGTAAATCTGATCTCACAACTCTTTCAGACAGCTTCTCGGCTTTGCGGTGGCCTCTCGATGATGGAGGAGATAGTGCAGCCGCTCTCAGACCCAGCTGAAATCAAGGATGTGCTCCAGCACTTTAAAAGCAAAAGACTGCACACAATAAACAATGAGCACTCTCCCAGAGTTATCAGTGAATGTGAGCCTTACCTTTTGTTAGCTCCTTCTGAATTAAACATACAGAGATTTACATTGACATGAAACTGGTAAAATAAAAGAGTTAGGTATGTGCGATATTTACAAAAAAAGATAATATCTCAATATATCATTTTTGAGGGATTTGTTCAATAATGATGGTGTTTTTGTTGTTGTTTTCAAAGCCACTGACTCTATTGTCAGCCTAAACAGCGTTAAAACAACAGTTACAATATTAACAGTCAGTAAGTTTACATCAATGGTCTCAAACTCGATTCCTGGAGGGCCACAGCTCTGCACAGTTTAGCTCCAACACACACCTGCTTAATAGTTTATAGTAGTCTTGAACACCTTAATTAGTTGTGTTTAATTAGGATTAGAGCAAAACTGCAGAGCTGGGCCCTCCAGGAATCTATGGTTTACATGGACATCCATACTCCAATTTTAATATGATTCAGACAGTACTCTGATTAAGAATTTACTTATGAAAGAGCAAAGGAAGCCTAATGCTGGAAAATTTATATCCCCCTTTGTCTGTTTGCACATATAACATGATAAAGTAACTGCATTTGAAGTTGTCAAATTAAAATGAAACACTGGAAATCACTGTTGATGCGTGACACTTGATGCCGTGTGGTGACGTAATAACATTAATCGATCTACGTACTATACAATGTAAAACGGGAACATTCTTAAAGCAACTTATGTAAACACCGTAATAATTTTATTGTCTTATTCAGATTAATGTAAATAATTTGATTACTGACGTCCATGTAAAATATTGCACATCTCTAGTCTATGACATTTTTCGCCCCAAAAGTATAATTAATAAATATATGGAGAAATGGATGTAATTTTTCAACAATTTTCTTTTTTTTTTTCTTCGTCTGAACAGTGTCCATTCCTTCTGCAGCTGAAGTAGTTTGTTTGCCTCATCCAATCACACAAGAAACAATCTCCCCTACCATTAGCATCGAGCAAGAGGAACCTCTGCCTCCCACTTCAATTGCACAAGAGACGATTATCATTGAATCCGAAGCCACAGAGAACCAATCCGAATCCGATCACGCCGCCATCGCCATAATGAGCCCCTCTCAGAGCTACACAGAAGAAGCTGAGACTTTAGCCGTCAGTGAGGAGTTCGCGACAATAGAAGAAGCAGAGGATGGCTTACAACAAGAGGAGACTCTCTGTGAAGAGAAAGACTCGGGTATATGTGAAGTCCAGCAGATCTATCTCACCGCCGACGGCTCTACCGTAGTGGTGTCGGAGTTTGATAATGAAGGAGAGGAAGTGCAGTTTCTCGAGCAATCAGAAATGGTGGAAACGCCTGGTGTGCGGCAGGTCAGTTTAGAGCAGTGGATCTCGGAGTTGACTGGAAAGGGCGTCTCGCTGCCAGTTTTGCCTCCGACTCCTGTTGAGATCGTGAGGGAGGAGACCATCTTCGTTCCTGTCATAGAAAGACCGCCATCTGTAAAGTCCATCATACACAGGAAAAGCAGTCCACCTAGAGCTGCGGTTTCCAAAAAGGCAGCAGCAGCCTCTCCTTCTGAATCCCAAACACAGGATGAGAAAAGACACGCTTGTCCGGAGTGTAACAAAGAGTTTCGCTTTGAGTGCCTGCTAAGGAATCACATGCGCACACACACCGGCGAACGGCCGTTCCAGTGTTCAGACTGCGGAAAAAGCTTCAGGTGTCTGAGTTTTTTGACCAATCACATCAAAACACACTCGCTCGCCAGACCGTTCAAATGCTCGCAATGCATCAAGACTTTCCGCAAGAAAGCCGACCTTATCAAGCACATCCGTGTGCACACTGGCGAAAAACCATACAAGTGCACCATCTGTGGCAAGAGCTTCTCCCAAGGTTCTTATTTGAAGATCCACCGCGAATGCCACACTTCAGAAAACCTCCACCAGTGTCCTCACTGCGACAAGAGTTTCCCCACAGCGTTTAAGCTTTCGATACACGTCCGCTACCATTCCATGGAGCGATCGTACAAATGCAGCCAGTGTGGGAAGAGTTTCATCTACGCCAGCCTACTCAGAAGACACAAAGGCTACCATGCAGGGGAGCGCCAGTATCTGTGCTCCATCTGTGGCAAGTCTTTCGTCTACATGTTCGACTTGAAGAAGCACCAGCGCAATCATGAAAGACCCAGACTTAAGATCCCATGCACCCTTTGCCACAAGACGTTCGCGGGACCGGAGATGCTGAGATGCCACTTGCGTATACACACCGGAGAGCGTCCGTTCCGTTGTAAAATATGTGGAAAGGCTTTTTCTCAGATTGGGAACATGAAGAGACATGAGCGCGTGCACACTGGCGAAAGACCGTTTACTTGTGAAAGATGTGGAAAGACTTATAAGCACTCGTCGCATCTGAAGAACCACATGCTGAGCCATACGGGCGAGCGGCCGTGGCAGTGCTCTCATTGCGGAAAGAGCTTCAAGTTCGCCGGACCACTGAAGAAGCATGAGAGGACGCATCTTGGGGAACGAGGCAATCGCAGAAGAAGCTATGACCAAACTCGGGGCCGTGCGAAGCCAGATCCCAAAAGCCCTTAACTGAACATCTGAATCTGGCTATTTAAAGTGACTAGTTAATAATGTAACTAATCAGTACTTTAAAACAGGAGTGTCCAAACTCGGTCCTGGAGGGCTGGTCTCCTGCACATTTTACTTCCAACCCCAATTAAACACACCTGAACCAGATAAAAGTTTTTTTTTTCAAACCATGCTTGTTTAGGCAAGAAGGCATAGTTTGTGAATTTATGTTGATAACACTTAAAAGGATAGTTCTCTCAAAAATGAAAATTTGCTGTTTATTTACTCTCTCTCTGGGCACCAAATGTATTGTAGATTAATTTTTATTGTCTTTAATAGAACGTTAGAAGATTTTTATCTGAAACTGTGGTCCTTGGTGATATATAAAATGGTTAACAAGTACTTTGATGGTCACTAAAAAAACAGAGGTAAAACAAAATGAATACCCATGCGTCCTGTTGAAGTACTGAAGTCAATGAGGCAAGATTATATGTCTGAACATTATTTACCTTTAATCCAAAGTTTGATGAGGCAGTTGATTCAAGGTAATGCTGAATTATAGCATTCAGTTACTTGCAGATTATTCAGTATTAAAGGTATTTTTTTTGCCAGCATGAATTTTTTTTAGCTGTTGACTTGTGATTTATGAATTACCAAGGACCAGTTTTAGCTAAAATATTCTTTAATATTGTACTGAAGAGAAATAAAAGTCACCTACATCTTGAATGGCCTGAGGGTTAGTAAGTTAATGGCAGATTTAAATCTTTGGGTGAACTGTCCCTTTAAGTCCAGAAAGCCTGTTGTCATAATCATTGTGTTTTCTCAATCATGCTGGACAAAGAAATAGAAATAAATAATCTGTTTATTGCACAGTAAAATCCCTAAACAAAGCAGTGTTGGATTTAAACCATTGTTAATGTTTGTGTTGAAGCATTATTTGTCTGGCAAAACTGTATAAATAATACTGTTCACTTTTCCATCATTGAGCAGAATGCATTGTATTGTTATATACAATTGTCTCATGCCAGTACACATTAGATATACTCTTAAAAAGAGATGTGAGCAATGAGCTTTGGCATTATCCTGTGTAACAGTGACGTAACATTTGTATAATGTATATATTAAAATTTGTAACATCTAGCAAATATACTTTAAAAGCTGATTCTTTCCTACCAAATGGTATTTTTTCAGTGTTTCATGATTTGTTTTGATACAAATATACAATATAGGATTTTTTATGAACGATTATACACTCAGATGACAGAAAAGGTCTGCAACAGGAAGAAAAAGATTGATTGAATTCCATCCAGTTATTTCATTATGATTTAAAATATTAAACTATTTGTTACAATGAAAGAATCCTGCTTTAAATTCAAATGCAAATCTTTTAATTCCTGTTACTTGAGTCAGATCTTATGCATTAAAAATCACTCTCCCTCTTCGACAGACACACACGCTGCCGTTCAGACTAAAAAATGGCAAAACATTCAGTAAAATGATTAGTAGGAAGCGATTTACTTCGCATTTCAGTGTTTTTTCCCAGCAAGCTTTTTTTTGTTTGTTTAAATAATAGACGTCTTAACTAAAACAAGGCTAAATTTGACCTGTCAGTGAGAATCTAATAGACATCTAACAATGGTCCAAAAACAGACTAGTCATCAAATACACAGATTAGACAGACTACTAGTCATTCATTCCTGTCTATTCGATGACTACTCTAGTTTTAGACTATTCGATTTTTACCGACAGCCCAAATTTAGCCTCGTTTTACCCAAGACGTCTGTTTGGATGTCTATTGGACGACTTTTAAACATAAAACTGCATAGTGGGTTAGCAGTCTGTGAGATAATAACTCCAAATTCTTATTGAATCTGTTCGTACAGTCGACAACTTTCCATCACTTTAACCGTTTTTGCTTATTTCACACTACACTAATGCTGCCGCTAAGTCTTTTTGCTACTCGATGGGCATAATGGCAGTCACTTCTATAGTAACAGTAGTAGATCTCTAAATTTTACCATGTGACCCTTTGAGACCAAATGATAACAACACCATTAGGCAAATGTCCTTAATATGTGGAGATATCCAGGGTCAATGTGCACATTTCTGTATGTCTGTTGACTGAGTGTGTTCTTACTCCATTCTCCACAGCCCACATGATAGAAAACTCCTCTGTTTACACCGTCTCATTGGCTCAGATATCCAGACGTCATTCAGATGCATTAGTTTAGCATCGTCAGACTGAAACAAAAAGCAACAATATTTGGTTTATTACCAAAGGTTTTTGAAATATCTATATATATAAATATCTATTTATATATATTTCTTGGCATAAAAGTAGTTTTGGATCTGGGTCAAAGATGAGAACAATTAAAGGTAATATTTAAATAATTAAAAAGATTTTTTTGTACATTAAAATGCTTTTTGTTTTAATAGTAAATAATTACACAGATACAGTCTTACCATGATTTAAAGACGGCCACTAAAATGTAATTTAGTGCAGTTTGCATACAAAAAATCAGGCATTTTTAGAGCAAGAATTATCTGATAAAATAAAACACTAACGCCCGATTCACACGGGGCTTCAGCGTCAACACTTGACAGAGGGCATGTCTGAAGTTGGGGCTGACGCTATAGTCATAGCAGCGTCAGCCAATGAAATTAGTCCGCAATCGGCTACTGTCTGAGCTAGGGTATTTGCATAAAGTGATCTGATTGGCTGACACTTCCATTGGAGCTTGAAAAGAAATTGCCAACTTCTTCAGCGAGCAATGCTAACGGATCCACAATTCAGTTCGGCAACGCTTGACGTCACCCATTCAAAGTGAATGGGAAACGTTGGCGCTGATGCCCTGTGTGAATCAGGCGTAAGGATCACAGTGCAGCCCCTAAACACTCATTAATTGTAATTTGAAATTATTATATTTTGTTACTATCCTTCAAACCCTTCAATTGTACCCATTTGTCAGCAAGAGAAGAATGATCACCTGTTCTTTTATGTATTTGAATAAGAACATGTCAGAATAAGTATGATATATTTAAAATCTTGTTTTATGTCCCCTTTTGGTGTGGAAATTCTACATGTAAACAGTTGAGATTCACCTGAACTCTGTGCTTTTGCAGACCTGCTTGGGTTTTTTCTCCAAACTGCCTTTGTCTCCTGAACTGTAGTTTCTGTATCATCTAGGGGGTATTTCTCAAATATTTTATTAAGCTGTTTGTAGAATTTCCACTCCACTTGCTCCCCTTCATTCCTATGGGACGAAAACAACAAAAATGACAATTGCTCTATAGTTTTATATTTAAGTATTCCACTTTCAGCATTGCTGATATATTTACCTGTAATTGTCAAGGTGTTGGCGGTAACTGGCCTTCAGTCTTTTGATCCTGGAGCGACACTGTTCATCTGTCCTGCTGTAGCCTTTCTCAGCCATAACCAACGCAATCTGCTGGAAAACAGGTTTACGTTTGACGCAGCCTTTCAGCCTCTCCTGGATGCCATCGCTGCCCCAAATGGATATAAGAGTGTGTGTCTCGCTGTCACCCCACGCCAGCTTCGGCCCGTCCACGGTGAGAGGTTTGGAGAGAGCGAGGGAGTCTGGGTATGCAATTATATTTCACAAGTGTAAAAGGGATGGGAAAAATGAAGCTTTCTAAAGCTTCAAAACAATTAAACCAATTGCTTTGCATAATGATCGAAGCATTTGAAACACCATATGCTAGAGACAACATTTCGGTCAAAACTAGTGTAATCAAGACTGATAACGGCAGCCAGAAGAGAATAATGTCAGATTTACTGTCCTGCCCCCATAGACACTGCACTAGAAATGCCTCGCATAAGCAGTCATTCGTTTTTTGTAATCTGATGCAAAGATGATATAATACATACATACATAGATATAAATGTACATACATAAAAAAAAATCTAAATATTAAAAACTTTCAGGGATTTAAGATGCTGATGATCATTAATAGCGTCATAACAGTCTTGTGAAAATGGTCTGTTGTGAATTTTAAATTAAAAGTATAACCTATAAATGCTCTTAGCTCATCATCTAATATGAGGTGTCTGAATAATAAGCGGTCTTTTATATATTTTCAATGCTTGTATATTTCTTCCATGGTGGGCTCTGATAAACAGGCCAACAAGAGACTATTAAATAATATTATTCCTTTTCACTAATAGGTCTACGAACTAGGGCTGCACAATGTATAATTTCAGCACCAATATTGCAATGTGCACATCCGCAATAGTCACATCGCAGGATATGCAATGTTGAGTTCAACATCAACAGTTCAGAACACATGAGAATTGTGTATATTGCAGAGTTGTTCAACATAATGGAGTGAAAGTTTATCATTTGCACGTTTTTGCACAAGGCCTAAAAGAGTTCAAAGACATTTTATCATTTTGTAACTTTAATAACATATATTTTATTGAATTATTTATACAGTAAAGACTTTTGCAGTGTTATTTTACATTGATTATTCAAAATATGTACCTGAATACTATTTGACTGCCTTGAAAAGCATAAAACCCTATTTATTCACACTTTTATCTTTGCTCTTTTTTATTTATCTATGCTTCTAATGTTTATTACATTTTATGCATAATTAACTTACCTAAAGAATTATCCCAATCAATCTAATCTCATAAATTCCTTCCAAATAGCAGTTTTCAAGTCATCTGGTGAAATTGTATATTCTGTATATCACAATATTTATCGCAGAAAAACTAAATATCGCAATGTCCGATTTATCCAATATCGTGCAGCCCTACTACAAACTCATAAAACTGATCCGAGATCCAATAAATCCAGTGAAATGTATTAATGTGTATTTTATGATATTATTACATTGATTGCCCCCTATTGGAGAACTATTGAATTTGCTAAATGTTTTGAAACAGTTATAATGTAACAAAGCCCAGTTTACTGGAATGATGTGACTGTCAATTTGATGCATACTCTGAACCACCGATTTGTAACAAATGATTCGTAAAGGTTTCAAAGCTTCATGATGCAATGCTTTGAAAGCAGCTATTGCTAGTAAATGCATCATCAGAAAATAAATGATATTTCAAAGGTCTCCAGATTAATGTAGACAAATCCTGTATTTCTCTATTGGATCATAAAAGTAAAATAAAAAAATTAGTGTGGCCAATTTACAGACTGATACCTGAATCCGAATCAGTTATGGACTCCAGCTCACTGATGTCCTTGTCATCACACGTTCTGTCCTTTAAAAGAATCTTTTCCAGTTGATCATAAAATTTACATTCCTCCCTGCTGAAAAACACATGAATTTATCATATATATTATCAGTTTCATACTAAACAACATAATGTTTATACATGCAATTAGAGTACACAAAACTAGTCCCATCTCGCTCACCCATCGTAGTAGAACTGGGACTTGAGTCTTTTGACACGTGAGTGGCACTGCACACCCGTTCTGTTGAAACCCAATGCAATCATTCTCTTTGAAATATATCTGTAGATGTGTCTGTTTTTAGGGCAGGACATGAGGCTGTGCTGCACACGGTCATCACCCCAGATCTCGAGCAGGGCCTGCGTCTCCCGGTCTGACCAGGTCATTTTCCTGCCCGATTCAGATACGGCTACCATGGCTGTCTGCTGGTATTCTGAGAGGATGAAGAGTTTTAGGTTAAGGAAGAAACAAACATCAAATGAATACATTAAATTTAAAATCTATTTATATACACTGAAATTAAGCCTATTTTTAGGATGATTAAAATTTGGATGGATGGATGGATGCATGGGAAAGGACTGCTAGATGGATGGATGGATGGATGGATGGATGGATGGATGGATGGGATTGGAGGGATGGGAAGTAATGGAAGCAGTAAGATAGATTAATGGGATGGGATGAAATTGATCATTGAGAATGGAATTGAATGGATAGTTGGATGGATGGTGGGATAGATGAAATGGATGGGATAGGATGGGATTGTGAATGTATGAGATGGATGGAATAAAGAATGGATGGATGGATGGGGTGGAACGGGACAGAACAGAAAGGCTGGATAGATGGAGAGATAGATGGATAGGCTTGGAAAGGATGAATGGATGGATGGATAGGAAAGGACTGCTGGATGGATGGATGAATTAAAGGTATGGGAGGGATGGAAAGGACGGAAGGCAGTGAAATGGATTGATGGGATGGGATGAAATAGGATAAGATTGACGGTTGAGACAGATAGGATGGGATTGGACTGGATTGGATGGAAATGGATGGATGCATAGAACGGATGGATAGATAGAAGGGATGTGGCAGATGGGAGGAATAGAGACAGGAAAGATTGATGGACGGATGAATGGATGGGTGGCAAAGGGATGAAATCCAACAGACGAATAGATAGATAGATAGATAGATAGATAGATAGATAGATAGATAGATAGATAGATAGATAGATAGATAGATAGATAGATAGATAGATAGATAGATAG
>CAIGQV010019029.1:15044092-15097718 GCA_903798115.1 Danio jaintianensis | reverse complement strand
AGATAGATAGATAGATAGATAGATAGATAGATAGATAGATAGATAGAACTAAAAAGAATAGAAAGGATGAATGGTGGGTAGATGAATGTATGACATAGCAAAGGGATGGGAATTCGATGGATGGATGGATGGATGGATGGATGGATGGATGGATGGATTGCAAAGTCACAAACCTGCATCCTGGTCATCTTCTTCAAAGACATCCATGGAAAAGGCCTCATCACCCAGAACCTGCTCCAGTTTATCATAGTACTTGCAATCTACATTCTCTCTGCCACATCTAGATGAGAACAATATGGAGGATATTAGTAAGCCTTGGATAAATGTACTTTGGATTTAACCTTTCATCCATTTAAACAATCTCACTTTTTTCTTTCGTAACACTGGCGGAAATTCTTGCTCAGGTTCTTGATCTTCCATCTGCATTGCTCTGGTGTTTTGAAGAATCCCTGACTATTCAGTTTCTCTGCTATATCAGCAAACACGTGACTGTTATGAACAGATACTCTCAGGGCTTCCTGCACCTCATCCTCCGCCCAAATGTCTATTAGAGCCACAGTTTCAGAGTCTGACCAGGACGTTGTCTGCTCTGCACTGCTGCCCTGGGATTCTGTCAGAAGGAAATAATACATTTTTTAAAGACTGTCAAAAAAAGGCATTACAAAAATAGGATATTTTTTTATTAGAAGTATGTTTATTGGAAATATACATAACTATGTAGAATGTAACAATACAAAGAGTATCAGGACATTCGAATTAGCAAAAGAAAAATAATAATAACAATAAAAAAATAAATACAATAAACAACCCCCACCCTCCATTCATACATGGTATAATCACAAATTTTCAGAATATTATATTTAAGCAAAAATAACAAATATACACCATATATCCATGACAATATAATTTTTTTTCAAGAAATTTAAATAATATGTTTTCTGTTATACATCCACATCTACACACTACAGCCATAAAGCAATAAAAGTACCTGATTTGATGCCGTTGTCTTCTTCATTATTTCCTGATGCTTTGGACGATGCATTTCTTTGAAAAATACCTTCCATCAGATCATAAAACTTGAATTCTACTCGTTCAGCTTCAGGTGAACTGCACAAAAAATTAAACATGCACTAAAATAATGTTTAATCATGTTGCTCTCCTGTGAATTTTTTTTTTTATTATTTCCCAAATGATGTTTAACAGAGCAAGGAATTTTTCACAGTATATCCTATAATATGTTTTCTTTTGGAGAAAGTCTTATTTGTTTTATTTCGGCCAGAATAAAAGCAGTTTTGAATTTTTTAAAAATCATTTTAAGGTCAATATTATTAGTGCCCTTAAGCTATATTTTTTTGATTGTCTACAAAACAAACCATCGTTATACAATGACTTGCCTAATTACTCTAACTTGCCTAATTAACCTAGTGAAGCCTTTAAATGTCACTTTAAGCTGAATACTAGTATCTTGAAAAATATCTAGTCAAATATTATGTGCTGTCATCATGGCAAAGATAAAAGAAATCAGTTATTAGAAATTAGTCATTAAAGCTATTATGTTTAGAAATGTGTAGAAATCTTTCCATTAAACAGAAATTGGGAGAAAAAATATACAGGGGGGCTAATAATTCGGGAGAGCTAATAATTCTGACTTCAACTGTATAGTATGAATGTGATTGCCTTATTATTTGGAGCTGCAGAGCATGAACTGCTCTTCAATACTGACCTGATGGTGTCCCTGCACTGCCGGTAGCTGATCTTGAGTCGTTTGATTCTGGTGTGGCATTGCTCAGCAGTGCGCAGGTATCCGTGTGTGTTCAGCTTCTCTGATATATCAGAGTAGATGTGCCCGTTGTGAGGGCAGCGCTGAAGGTTTTGCTGGACCTGCTCATCGCCCCATAACTGGAGGAGAATCAGTGTCTCGGCATCAGACCAGGCCACCTTCTTTCTATCATCCATACAGTTCATTGCTGTCTCTGAGTTGGGTGAAGATTGGAAAGTGAACACAAGAACTAATACAGACAGTTATGTGCTTAAAATGTATGAATTTGATGAATGTATGAAGACCATTTGTCTTATTTATATAATTTTCTTTGCATAATTCTATGCACTGAGATGTGTATATGGTATATATTTATAATGTATCTATTATACCGGTGTACAATATACAGTAAGGCTGCACAATATATTGTTTCAGCATCAATATCGTAATATACATAATAGTCACATCGCAGGATCTGCAATGTCAAACCAGTATTATAATTGACAAGGAGCCACATTTGAAAACACTCATGATTTGTGGCGTTATTACAACGTTTAACCATAAAGTTACCAAAACATTTATCATTTATGTGTGTTTTTATTATTTAAGTCCATTTAAAATATTCAGGCATAAGAAATAATGTTTCTAATTTTAAGAATGTATATATTTGATGAAGACTATAGAGTGTTATTTTACATGTGATTATTAAATTTGAATATTGTTAGACTTACAGAAAATCCTATAGCGCTGTATATTTTATTTGTACAGTATCTTTGTGTATTTTATGTAGCTGCACTCTATTACAAAATCATCCCAATGTACAGAAAATTATGAATTCTTTCCAAACAGAGCAACTTATTTCATCTGGTGAAATTATATATTCAGTATCGCAATATATGTTGTATAAAAATTAAATATCGCAATGTCAGGTTTTACCAATATCGTGCAGCCCTAATATACAGCATACATATGATATGCCTATGTACAGTATCTCTCCTTATTGATTGTAATATATACAGTCAAGCCTGAAATTATTCATACCGCTGGCAAATTCTGACTTAAAGTTACTTTTATTCAACCAGCAAGTTTTTGGGGTATTTTTTGGGCCGGAAATGACACAGGCTTCTCCCAAAAGATAATAAGACGACAAAAAATTTCAGGGGTAGTCAGGGGTAAATGTCCTTTGCCAGGTGTATGAATAATTTTGGGCTTGACTGTGTGTGTGTTTGTATGTATACATATATATATGTATTAATTTTTTTTTGTGCTTTATCTGAATTATTAAATTGTATGGAAAAATGTTTTATTTTTTTTATTATTTTTTTTACAGTTTTTTTATTTTATTTAAAATACGTAAATAAAAATAAAAGTAAAAAAAAAAGTATAAATCTCCATCCATTGAGACTTAAATGGCAAAATCAAATTAAGCAGAATGTTTGCTCACAGAGGCTGCATTTATTTGATCAAAAATACAATAAAAACAGAAATATTGTGATTTCTTCATATATAATTTTATTACAAAGAACGTAATTTGTCCCTGTCCCTGTGCTGGATTTTCAGTATGTTGATTTGGTGCTCAGAACTAATTATTATCATCACTGTTGACATGTTTTGTAAATGTATAAATGTATATACTGTCACTTTTGATTTAATGCATCCTTGCTCAATAAAATAATCTATTTAAAACAAACCAACACAAATATAAAGTAATAGAAAGCAATAATTTAAACAAACCTATTTCTTGGTACTTGTACACCTGGTATTCGATATCAGTTGACTCCTCCTCTTTGATCTGCGATGAACATGGTTCTTCATTAGCCATAATTCTCTCCATCTGTTTATAGAATTTGAATTCTGCTTGCTCTTTGCCCTCAGTACTGCAAAAAAGAAAATTCAAGACAAAAACACTTTCAGTTATTGGAAATGTCTCTAAATCTGTGCTAACTGATAACTGAGTTTTGCTTTTATTGCATCAGGAAATTTTAGTCCAAAAAAAAAAGATGTTATAGAGAGCTCAACATAATTGAGTACACCCCATTTTGAAAAGGAATATTTTTTATTCATTTCTCAGTGAATATAGGTCATATATTTTGGTGTATATATTTTAATATTTTTCCCTAACATATAAATTTGGACTACTAATTTTGGGCTGGTGGTGACCCCTGATTGATAAAGGGACTAAGCCGAAAAGAAAATGAATGAATGAATGAATTTTGGGCTGTTTTCGTAAGTTATTTTGTTAGATTAGCTCCAGATTTGGCCTCAGTACTGACTAATCTAATGTATATGCACAAATATAATATTGTAAAGCGTCCTATAGAAAATATGAGTCTAAATGAGAGATTTGTGAGGGGTTTACTCATGTTGTGCACTGTATGTTATATATGTTAAAACCCTCACTTTTTACTCTCATACGCCTGTTTAAAGCACAGCTTCAGTCTCTTCACTCGACTCTGACATTGCTCTGCTGTCCGGATGTAGCCGTGAGCTGACATCTTTTTGGAGATCATGGCAAAGATGTGTCCGTTCTGGAGAACCCCTCTCAGCTCTCGCTGCGTCTTGTCCTCTCCCCAGATCCTGATGAGTGTTTGCGTCTCCAAGTCTGTCCAGGAGATATTCTTGGTGCCTGGCCAATTAAAAATTTGGTTAACAATATAGTAAGCAGTAGTGGAAAGAGTACTGAAAAATCATACTCAAGTAAAAGTACCATTACTTGGGCCAAAGATGTAGTGCAAGTAGAGTAAAAGTATCTGTTGTAAATATTAATCAAATTATGAGTAAAAAGTAGCCCTTTTAAAAGTACTCAAGGGTAGTGAGTAGTGAGTATTACGCTATGAAAAGCTGATGCGTTTCCGTGTAATTTGTGCATGTGTGTGAAAACGTAACATTCTGTAGTGCATTTAGGTTTTGTTTAAGGCCATTTGACAATTTCAGTCACCATACAGAATGCATCCTTCATCTTCTCATAAGTGACATTCAGTCTAAACAGTCTCTTGGGTGACTGGTGTAAAGATTTTGGACATCTTCTTGGACACTTTCCAAACATGTCTTGAAATTGTTCATTTTGATGCATAATTATTATTACTTGATTGGACTGGAATTGCAGGACTGATTTTTCTACTTTAGCCAATCCCCATAGACAAGAAAAATAGTGCCTACAGGTTGAAGGAAAATAGTGGAGTAAAAGTACTGATGCAGCATTAAAAATGTACTCAAGGGAAAGTAAAATTACACGTTTTTAAAACTACTTAGTAAAATACAATTCCTGAGAAAACCTATTCAATTACAGTAATTTGAGTATTTATAATTTGCTACATTACACCACTGATAGTAAGTTGTTTGTATTTTGTTCAATATGTGCAGGAACCATCTGAATACCATCTAGTCCAGCGTGACTAAGAGCTTCCCAGTCAGTGTCATCTTCTGCCTGCTGCGCTGAAGATTCTTCTGGAATACTGACGTCATTATTACTGTCTTCCTGTTCTGCAGAATCTTTACCGCAGAGAATTTTCTCCAGAACATCGTAGAACTTCCAGTCCGTTCTCTCTCCTCTCAAACTGCACACAAACAGCAAAACATGCTCACAATTAAAGGAAATAAAACCAGATTAATCAGGAAAAAAAATTTTTTTTTAAATTATTTTTTACATTTTAAAGATACATTTCATAAATTCATTAATTCATTCATTCATTAATTCATTCATTAATTTATTTATTTATTATGGCCAATTTAGTTTCTTCAATTCACATATAGCGCATGTGTTTGGACTGTGGGGAAACCCACGCCAACACAGGGAAAACATGCAAACTCCACACAGAAATGCCAACTGGTCCAGCCGGGACTCAAACCAGCGACCTTCTTAGTGTGAGGCGACAGTGCTAAACACTGAGCCACAGTGCCGCCAAGTTACCAATAAACCCCCAAAACCGCAGTAAATAAAGTAAAAAGTAAAGTATCTAATTTGTTTTACATGGACACAACTGTATGTATAGATGTACTCACATGCTGTCGTGGTATTGTCGAAAGCTCATTTTCAAGCGTTTTATCCTGGTGTGGCACTGCTCTGCTGTTCTGGTGAAGCCGCTCTCAAACATCTTCTTAGAGATAAGGTTAAATATGTGGCGGTTGCGAGCGCAGTCTTTTAGGCTCCGCTGGACGCTGTCTTTTCCCCATATATCAATAAGGCTGAATGTTTCTTCCTCTGTCCAAGGGACTTTTGAAGCATCAGAGCTCTGGTAGGAAGACTCTTCTGTATAAATAAAGCAGAAAAAATGTAAATCACTTGTAATGCATGAAGAAGATTATTATTAGTTAAGATAAGCCTATTATTTAAGTCAGTGATTCTCAAACACAATTGAGAATTTGTTTTGTCTATTTAACTAAGTGTGTTTTTGTGATGGCTTGTAATGGATTAAAAATGACATTAAAACTGTCATTTGGTGTCAATTGAGAATTAGTTTTTGTCAATATCGCACATGCCTAGTTAGAAATGAATGAACAAATAAAAATAAACACACAAGTATGGATTTATTGAACTGACCTGTGTATGCACCCAAATGATTGATAAATGTGTATTCTCTGGACGTGTCTGCACTGTCATCTCTCTTCCTTTTCAATGATTTTTTTGAGTTTCCTTTGCTCTGCGTCTGGTTGAGCTCTTCCCCAAGAGATCCGTCATCATAGTCGTCCCTCTTTTCTGTGGATTTGGTTCCCGTGATTGGCCAGTTTTGATCACTGTCCTCTTCATGCTCTCTTTCCTCCGTCTCAGTTTTTAATCTTATCTTTTTAACCGTCCAGCCATCAGACGAGGTTTTAGAAACGTGTCCATCATCTTTGTCTTGACCATTTAAATCAGACGGGTCTCCAGATTCAGTGTGATCGCTGGAAATGACGACTCGAACCAGCGGTGGGAGAGACTGCGATGAAAACGTACAGTTGTTGCACTCTGAAACAAATTAAACATCAAAGTAATATCGTGAAAATAAACACTTGACCCATGGCTCATAAATTTACATTATAAGTAAGCAATGTAAACCAAGGTGATTGTAAGCAAATACTTATTCATTAAAGGGGATGGTAAAGCATAATGGCTTTAATAATAATGATAATACTAATAATAAACTTTATATTTATATAGCGCCTTTAAAAGTAGCATCTCAAGGCGGTTTACAGACATTTAAAATGTGCAGCAGTAAAAGATAAATACAAGGATAAATGCAAAAAGAAATGCAATAATAAAAATTATTAAAAACACAAAATAATATTAATAATAAATAAGTCATATAAAAGCTACCCTAAAAAAGTACATTTTAAGTGATGATTTAAAAATACTCAGTACTTTTATGGCACTAAATTGTGAAATAAAATGTATTTGTGATATGTTTGGGGTTCAATTATGTTTGGACATTTTAAAAAGATTCTGTTGTAGAATTTTCTTTTTAATAATACAAAATATAGACAAAAGTTTATACAAAAAATAAAAACAATACTATTATGACTTCTCACACATCAAACCACAAGTCAGGTTTCATTGGTGAAACTGTTATGTTGTTATTTTGAATGTATAAACCATCTGGTTTGCACTTAGTGTTGTTAAACCATTAATTGCATACAAAATAAAAGTTTGCATTCACATGTGTGTGTATTGTATACGTTTATAATGTATATATAAATACACACATACACATATATAATAATATATACAGAGCTCAGCATAAATGAGTACACCCCTCAGAGATCTCCCTTTTAAACTACTATTTTCTATAGGATGCTTCACAAGAATATATTTGTGCATATACATTATTAGCCAAAGCCAAAACTGAAACTGATCTAACAAAAAAGCTTAAGATCACAGTCCAAAAATGAGTACACATAAATTAATATGTATGGGAAAATTGACTTTATGTTAAATATAATTTTAATGTCAGCACCAATAGCCTAGTGGTACTGTGCGCTGACATATAGCACCGACGTGCTCACGGCGACCCGAGTTTGATTCCTGGCTTGAGGTCCTTTGCCGATCCTTCCCCTCTCTCTGCTCCCAATGCTTTCCTGTCTCAAATCTCTACTGTCCTATCATAATAAAGGTGAAAAACCCCTAAAATATAAATAATTTTAATTAAAAGGAAAAATAAAAAAAAAACATAAAAAAATATCAAATTTAGTTGAATTTTTGTAGGGTTTTTTTTTGCATAACTTGTTTGAATTTAAATGTATTACCTTTCTATTACTAAAGATGCTCGATGACCAAACTCTTATTTTAATGCATATAACTGTCTAATAAAACTTTTTGTTTAAATGCGCCAAAATGATTGGCTACATTCACTGAGAAATGGATAAAAATACACACACTTTATAAATAATGCATATATACATGGATGTGTGTATTTATATATACACATAATAAATATACACTGTCCACACAAAAAAAATTATGTAAACAAACTTTTATTTTGTATGCAATTAATCAGAACTACTCACTCTTTCACAAATGCGACTGACTGTCAAACCAGCAACTTGAACTCAATGCAATTGCATCTAATATAATCTTTCACAATAGATAAGACATGTAACAAACCACTGTCTTGAAGATTTCCTTTAGCTCTGTGGTGTTCAAGAAGAGTCTTCATTTCCTTTGGGACTGAAACTGAATCAATGCAATCGTCCAGAAGAGACGGGCAAGTCCTGAGCCAAGAGACTGTCTGAGGAATAAAACCAGACCAACAGTTATACAAATAGTATAAATAGTTCACTTTCTTCACTAAAACTGGTTTATTGGCATACCTCGGAAAGATCTGGGACCGTCACCATGCGATCCAGCTTCAGGAGGAAATCTTCCATCAGTGCATGCAGGTTTTTGTCAAACTTGGGTCCATATTCTTCCGGGAAAATATTCTAAGATTGCATAGAAATGGGGAGTAAGTCAATTCATTTAAAGATGCATACATAAAAGGAGGTAAATTAAAAGTGTTGTGAGTAAGGGATGCATAATATTTATCATCTACAATAAAAAAGTAATTTATTTTATGTAAGCTGTATCATCGATCTACACTACCTGACAAAAGTCTTGTCGCCTATCCAAGTTTTAGGAACAACAAATAATAACTTGACTTCTGGTTGATCATTTGGTATCAGAAGTGCCTTATATGAAAGGCAAAGGCCTCTAAATTACGCTTATTCTACCAAAATAAAATATGATCATGATTTGATTTTTAATTATTTAATTAGGACAGTAAGGTCTGACTTTGCTTTGATAAAGTCATCTGGAATGGCAAAGAAAGCGTTCTTGCAGGACTCCCAGAGTTCATCAAGATTCTTTGGATTCATCTTCAATGCCTCCTCCTTCATCTTAGCCCAGACATGCTCAATAATGGTCATGTCTGGTGACTGGGCTGGCCAATCTTGGAGCACCTTGACCTTCTTTGCTTTCAGGAACTTTGATGTGGAGGCTGAAGTATCCTGCTGAAGAATTTGTTTTCCCAAATATCAACACGTGAGCATGATCACAAATGTGAAATTTAAGTTCAACAAACAAAACATAATATTGAGTTTTTGGGGGTTTACCAATGAAAATATTTTCAAACTAATCTTTAACAAATCCACAACCTCTTAGCAACACTGTGCTGTTTTTTCCCTGAATTAGTTTTTTTATTTAAAAAAAACTATTAATTTCTATTGTTTTTTTATTGTGTTAGTGAGTCAATGATTTATTTATACAATCAAGCAAGACGTTTGAATAATTTTAAGTTAATGATCAAATTAATCCCTCAATTCAGCAAATATCTTTTCAATGTTGTTGAAATTTTTTTATTAGATGATATTACACACCACTAGATTGTGAGAATGTATGCGTTTCAAACCTGGAAGTAATGCTCTTTCTCTTTGGGGTTGCTGATAAGGGTCCGGATGAGGTCCAAAAAACATGCCTCAGATTCCTCCATGTCTTCATCAGCAAACTGCAATGTAAAACAGCAAACCTCTATATACTTCTTCATGTTAAATAGCCACTGACTTCCATACTATTTATTTTTCCTACTATGGATGTCAATGGTTACAGGTTTCAAACATTTTTCGAAGTATCTTCTTTTGTGTTCAACAAAACAAAAACAAAAAAATTTAACTGGTTTGGAGCAAGTCAAAGGTGAGTAAACGATAACAGAATACATTTTTGTATGAACTATTTCTTTAATCCAAGCACACATTCAGAAAGAAACGCAACCTCTTCGAGTTCTGCATTGCAATATGACAATACATAATAAAATAATACAAAATAAAAAGACTATCATGTCACATTATGCTCTATCATTTATTTTATGGTGTCACAAAACACATTGTTTACAGTAATATTTTATCATAATTTATATGAGCACAATACCACACACTATTACAGGAAACAGGAATAACAGCATTGTAAGAAAGTTGCAATCTTGAAAGTAATGTTTACATTTTCCATTATATTTAGCGATGTTTTAAGTTTTATGTTTGGACCTGTAAATAAATAAATAAACCCTAAATATAGGTCGAAATATGATCACACAGGAATGAGTACATTTCTGAGTATATACTTTAAAATGTAAAAAAGAAATAGTCCTTTACATGTGGACAATGTTGATAAACTATTAATTGATTGAATTTACAGAAATGCCACTATATCATCATACATATATTGTTACCAGGATATGAGATGACTTATATTGTGATATCAGCTAGCCCTACAACCACTAAATGATTTTATTATCATCATTATTATTATCATTATTGAGAAATACACACAAACTTAGTACAAACATATACATCTCACAGCAATTTTGAAGAAATAAAACAAAATAAAATGAGACAGAGTATATTAACAGTATACAAACTAAGTATAAACAGTCGCAAGGGGTAAAAATAAATAAATAGATAACATAATAATAAAAAACTTATAATAATGCTTCATATGTTTTCTTTTTAGCTTTTCTGTTTCTAATGTTATACAGTGAACACACTTAATTAACCAAATGAAATTTATATAATGCCTCATATGTTTGTTTTAGCTTTTCTGTTTCTAATGTTAGACAGTGTAGTACCATATTGTTTAATCTCTTTTATAAAATGCTCACAATTTAGCTTAGCTTTAGCCCATTTCTTTACATGAAGATGATATTTTCCAAATAATGGACCCTATTCGCAAGACTGTTTTATTTAATGACGATTATTTAATGATCATCAGCAACTTAAATCATTGAAAGTTTTTAATATTTAGTTTCTTTTTTTTAATGTATGAATGTTTATATGTATTTATGTATGTCTTAAATGATCTTTGCATCAAAATACAAAAACCAAATTAGCGCTTATGTGAGGTATTTCTAATGCATTGTCTATAAGGCAAGACAGTAAATCTGATATTATTCTCTCTTCTGGCTGCCGTTATCAGTCTCACACATTTTTTTTCCTTTTTCTGAAAGTCTTGATAACACCATCGTGGAGTTTTTCTTTTATTATTTCAGCAAATAAGGTTGTAAAAAAAAAATTTGTTGTACTCTCCCATTCACTGCGCTCTAAGTTCACCAACTATGACAACTTTAACAACTGAGAAACCCGGAAATGTGAAAAGGGTCTATATTAGTAGCTGTATACGAAAACAAATTGAATAAATTCAGCACTAAATGAGTTCCTAAGCATGATTTTTACCTCATTGTTGACCCGAGGACCGCATAATCGTTTCAGGTGAGGTTGAATCTCTTTCAGACTACCCTGATGTTTACCCCGACAGAGCTCCAGAAGATGCTGCGCAAAGTAAGAGATCAAATCAATGTCCTGTTTTTTGAAACTTGAAAATCCAGTTTCTTGAAAAGCCAGATCTGTTTTCGTGTGACATTTCCTACCCTTGCTCTTAAGCCAAGTATCAGCTGGGCTCTTTGGTGGTGATTTAGAATCTCCGGCACGGTCTCTGTCACTAGGCTTACAAACTCCTCCAGCATCCCATAATGCTTCACCTGTCTGAGCTCAGTCACCTGCCACATGGCCGCGGACAGTAACCTCAATGGAGGGACCATGAAGCTCATAAGTGACAGTGGGTCTGGTATGAAAACAAGACCATTAGAAAACACATGATAAATCTTTTAGAACAAAATAACAAACAAAAAAGCACTAAAAACATGTAATGCTCTGAAAGCAACTAAGAGTTCAGATGCAAAAACCTCTAAACTCCATCTGAAGTACTGAACTTTGTTCTCAGACTTCTGTGTGCAGTTAATGTAATTTCACTTTTATGGCAAAGAATAGGTTATTTCCACTGTCTCAGACTGAGACAAATGTTTTAGAAGATTTTGCATCTGAACTCTTCATTTATGTAAATATATATTTATTTACTTTTTATCAGCAGCTAAAGTTGAAGTATTTGAATATGTAACACCTCTTGTTCTTGAGGTATTGAATGAATAAAGGATATAAATAAAAGTCATGTTTTAAAAAAATTAAAAACACATGATAAATCTTTTAGAACAAGCAAAAAAAAAAAAAGCACTAAAAACTTGTAATGCTCTGAAAGCAATTCAATTTATGTAAATATCTATTTATTTTCCCCTTAGCAGCTAAAGTTGAATTATTTGAATATGCAACGCCTCTTGTTCTTGGGACATTGAATGCATAAAGTATATAAAGAAAGTCATGTTTAAAACTAAATTGAAAACACATGATAAATCTTTTAGAGCAAGCAAGAAAAGCACTAAAAACATGTAATGCTCTGAAAGCAACTACATTTGAAAAGTTCAGATGCAAAAACCTCTAAGCGCCATCTGAAATAATGAACTTATTTCTCAGACTCCTGTGTGCAGTTTCAGTCATTTCACTTTTATGGCAAAGCATAGGTTATTTTCATTGCCTCTAATGTAAAACAACTGAAAATAAACATAGGAGACTGAGACAAATGCTAATTTTAGAAGACAATTTCAGAGGATTTTGCATCTGAACTCTTCATTTACGTTTTTCACCAGCTAAAGTTGAATCATTTGAATATGTAACACCTCTTGTTCTTGAGATATTGAATGAATAAAGGATATAAATAAGTCATGCTTAAAAAATTGAAAACACATGATAAATCTTTTAGAACAAATAACAAATAAAAAAGCACTAAAAACATGTAATGCTCTGAAAGCAATTCAATTTATGTAAATATCTATTTATTATTTATGTTTTTCAGCAGCTAAAGTTGAATTATTTGAATATGTAACACCTCTTGTTCTTGGGACATTGAATGAATAAAGGATATACATAAAAGTCATGTTTTTAAAAAATTAAAAACACATGATAAATCTTTTAGAACAAGCAACAAAACCCCCCCCACTAAAAACATGTGATGCTCTGAAAGCAATTCAATTTATCTAAATATCTATTTTGTATTCTTCTTATTACCCAGTCAGGTAAAGTTGAATTGCTTGAATATGTAATACCTCTTGTTATTGTAGCATTGAATTAATAATGTAAAAAAAAACTCATGCAGATGAATGTTTTTAGAAAACACTTGTAGGGATGTCAAATATTATTAATTTTCATGCATATGGTGGCATTAATATTAATATTGACATAATTTTTACCTCAAAATAGCCTTAAAATATTAGAATTACATTGTCATTCTTAAAAAAACGAATTATTAGAACATATTACGTGATAAAGATATATGTGATATATATATATGACACAGTATCATTTTAAAAACCATATGTGACTCATAATTTAGCATGTTTTTCACTTTAACATAAAGCTTTGTAGTGTTTCATTTTACCATAAGGAGGAAAACAAACAAACGGGGAAATGAATTTGCTTACCTTCGATTTTGTTCGTCCACAGCGCTTCCATTGTTTACAACTTCATTCAAGTTTAAGCCAACTCTAAACGAATATATTCAGCAGTCGTGTGACATATTTCAGAGGAAACGCGCTATGAGGTGGAATACTTTTTCATTTCGACGCGTTTTCCACCTGTCCATTTCGCAGGTTTCAAAACACTGGACTGAACGACACAGATTCCGGTCTAATCCGCTTTGGTCTGGTCTACAGTGTAATTCTAGTTCTCCCTCTGGTGGTGCAAAACCACATTATGCTAGTTTTGCGAGACCATCTCTCAATTCCAGCTCTCAAACCACTGTTTCCTTTCATACCTGTTTTATACGCCTTTTACAATTAATGTTGTTCAGTCTAGAACAGTCTAGTTCTGAAACACTATAGATTTACGTTCATGTTATTAAAAATATATCCAATTATGGCGACTTTTATTATGAAAGATATGTCGGTGGATTTAGCTAATGAATATTTATTCTAGTCCTGAAGTTTCGATCACGTGCTTTATTATTATTCATAAGCTACCGTGCTGACCTCTATTATTGGCGAACGTCGCGGTACGTAATTGATATTCATGAGGCAAATCCTCGCCGTAATATTAAATAATAATTTCGCTGTTTTCTATTTAATTAACCGTTGTTTAAGTGTCTAATGAATGTAATTGTAATACTATTAAATGAATATAATGCTATTGATTACGAGCAGTTTGGACAACAATATAGATGTTTGTACGTTTTATTCTTCTCTATGTAATGATAGTAATAGTGCATATTATATATCATCCAGAGACCCACCTACAATACTTTGTGTACTGTAGTAAAGATATGAATACTGTTATAATGCTGTTTAGGTATATGGAATTATTTTTATGCATCTTTTATTTATATATATATATATTTTTATTATTATATTTATATATTAAATTTATAATATTTATTTATTATAATATATATTTATGTATATTTATTTTAACATAACACTTAATATAATATTAAATAATATATTTTTATTTTAATACATTTTAAATATAGTAAATAGCAGTATCAATTTCAAATATTTTATACTAACATTTCTACTTTTATCAGTAATGATTAATGATCATATATTTTATTAAATAAATTCTCAGAACACATGAACAGTTAACGCATTCAATATGTACATAAAAATAGCATTACATTTTATATTATTAGATTTTATACTTTTAATATAAATATTAAATTAAAAATACATAGACTATTTCCTTTTGTAATAAACTACTTTATTCCAAAACATGAAAAAATGTCTACAGACAGAACAAAAAAAGAAAAAAAAACTCACACAAGCAAAAATCACTGATCTTTTTGTATCCAATTTGTGAAATAAGTAACATTTAACTTCCAATAACTTCACAGAATTCAGAGTACTGTAAAATCCAAAAGGGTAAAATAGCACCAAAGACAAAATCCAAAAGCACATCATAGAAGTTTGCAGGTAGAGATATCCTACAAGCGTTAGCTCTAAATCACAGCACTGAGACAATGTTTATTACAGTAGTCTGGCAGGGTCAGTCACGCAGAAAACAGTCTAAGGATTTTACAAATGAGAGCCTGCATTTATTAAGATTTATTTACTAGTTTTAATGTTTAGCAGACTGAGCTTATGGTGTAAAATGATTTGATTATCCACCGTGATCCCCTTCAATGCGTCTGCACCAATCAGATACCTAAATTTGTACTTGTATTCGCTTTTATAAGAAAGGAAATGCAAATCTAAGACTAACAGAGCTCGATATGTGTGTGTGTGTGTGTGTGTGTGTGTGTGTGTGTGTGTGTGTGTGTGTGTGTGTGTGTGTCTATGCATGAAGTAAAAAGTGAACCAGGGACTCTTTTAAAGGAACTAAATATATTCATAGCCCTGGAAAAAAAAAAAAAAAACCTGACCTACACTGCCAAAAACAAGGTAATAGGACAGTGATCACTTCCCATGGCCGTGTTTCGAATCTTGCTGTCACACAAACCAGGCAGCAAAGCAGACGACAGCACAAAGTAGTCCAAACGCCAACCCACATTTTTGGCCCGAGCGTTCATCATGTAGGTCCAGAAGGTGTAGGCATAGGCCTGATCTGGATAGAGCTCCCGAAAACTATCGGTAAAGCCGGCCTCTAGGAGTTGTGTGAAGCCTTCTCGTTCCTCAGGGGTGAAGCCTGCGTTCTTGCGGTTTCCTTTGGGGTTTTTCAGATCGATCTCCTGGTGGGCCACGTTCAGATCTCCACACAGCACCAGGGGTTTGCGTGCATCTAAACCGCTCAGGTAGGCTCGGAAGTCCACATCCCAGGTCTTGCGGTAGTCAAGCCGCACTAAACCACGACTTGCATTGGGCACATACGCGGTGACCAGGAAGAAATTAGGAAACTCAGCCGTGATGACCCGGCCCTCTTTATCATGCTCCTCTTTCCCTAGAAACGTTCAGAGATTTTAAATGTAAATGATGACAGAATTTTTTTGTTTTGGGTGAACTATCCCTTTAATGAAAAATAAAGCTGCTGGCTGTAAGTGCATTATAACTCAGTTTGGAAAATATATAAGCAAGCATCTATGGTCACACTTACCAATCCCATAGGTGACATTGAGGGGTTCGGTCTTGCAGAGCATAGCCACTCCACTGTAGCCCTCCTTTTCCTCTGATCCTGCCCAGTATTTGTGTGGATACTCAGGCATGCCAGTGATGTCCGCCGGCAGAGCTTTCTCAGCACACTTGGTTTCCTGCAGACACAGGATGTCTGGATCCTCCTTCCGCACCCACTGCAAACACACAACAACAGAGCAGTAGAAAACAGCCTGTAACTACTCACAATGCATACTACACGCTCATACATACACTTATGCATACTGTACTGCACACTACACTCACACATACTACACACTCATACATACTGACACACTTGTGCAAAGTAAACAATCACACAAACTTTATACAGTCTAACAATTCGTCATGGACACAAAGGCTTGTTTTATGGCTGTTCAGATGCATTTGACTACATGAACGTTTACACAGCGAAAGCAATCTGATACAGCTGTGCTGATATTCAATACTCATAATACTGTTATCATAGGCACTAAAACAAGTATGGTTAATGCAATTTAAACAAACTTTTAGAATGCCTTCTAAGAACCCTCAGACTTTTGTATTCTTCAAAGGGGTTTTCAATACAGCACCCAATACTTGAAGACCTAAAGGGATAGTTCATCCAAAACTGAAAGTTCTGTCATCATTTATTTATCATTCAGTTGTCACAAACCTGTTTGAGTTTCTTTCTTCTGTTGAACACAAAAGAAGATATTTTGAATAATGTTGAAAACCTGTAACCATTCACCTCCATAGTATTTTTTTCCTACCATGGAAGTCAATGGTAACATTCTTCAGAAATACAGCAATACACAAAAATGAGAACTATTTGCTATTATACCAGTTAAAGTAATCCTTTTCTGAAGCTTATATCAACATTGTGATACTTTCATATATCGTGACAAAAGATGCATGACAAAAAAAAGAAAAAGAAAAAAAGTGTCAAATCAAAATCTGAAAAGAGAGATGTTTTGACTGACCACTAGTGTTTTGAGTAACCCTAATCACATTAAAGGGATAGTTCCCCCAAAACCGAAAGTTCTGTCATTATTATTTACTCATCCTCCACTTGTTCCAAACCTGTTTGAGTTTCTTTCTTCTGTTAAACACAAAAGAAGATACTTTGAAGAAAGCTTAAAACTGGCAACCATTGACTTCCATTTGTTTTTCATACTATAGAGGTCAGTGGTTACGAGTTTTACGATTTCTTCAGAATATCTTCTTTTGTGCTCAACAGAAGAAAGAAACTCCAAAATTTGAAACCTCTGGAGGGAGAGTAAATACAGAGTACATTTTCATTTTTGGGTGAACTATACCTTGAATAAACTATTTATTTTCTAACAAACATTTTCACATTAATCTAATGTTCTGATTCTTTCTAGGTTTATTGTTCATTAACATTTTGCAATAATGCTCCATTTGTTGACATTATTTAAACCACTTATTCATTGCATCTATTAATTTTATCTACAATACTTTATAAACCCTTTGCCCAGTTAGTTTTTTTGATGCATTGTTTTATTTATATTTATATATAGTTATATACATACACACATTTATAAACAATAAAGCAATACACAAAAACCAACAACCTTTTGCTATTACACCTGTTAAAGTAACCCTTTTCTGAAGCTTATCAACATTGGGATAATATATTAAAACTATATTGTGATAAAAGATGCATGACAAAATAAAAATAAAAAGTGTCAAATCAAAATCTCTAAACAGAGACGCATTGGAACCAGGTGATAATGTGTTTTGACTGACCACCAATGTTTTGAGTAACCCTAATCACATTAAAGGAATCACATTATTCACATTAAAGGGATAGTTCCCCCAAAACCGAAAGTTCTGTCATTATTATTTACTCATCCTCCACTTGTTCCAAACCTGCTTGAGTTTCTTTCTTCTGTTGAACACAAAAGAAGATACTTTGAAGAAAGCTTAAAACCGGTAACCATTGGCTTCCATGTGTTTTTCATACTCTAGAAGTCAGTGGTTACGGGTTTTACGATTTCCTCAGAATATCTTCTTTTGTGCTCAACAGAAGAAAGAAACTCAAACAGGTTTGAAACCTCTGGAGGGAAATAAGTAAAGCGTAATTTTGGGGTGAACCATCATATAGAAAAACAAAAACAGTGCCACAGACTCTAATCAAAGAGCCTGTTGAAAAATGAGCACGCAATAATGCACAACGTATGTGTTCTTACATCAAGTCCGTTCTTTTTGACCCACGCCCGCAGGCCGTCCACATTCCAGGAGGTGATCTTCATATTGGCTGCACGGCCATCCTTGCTGGTCAGCTTTTCTGGAGGATCTTCATACAGAATGGGGGCCTCGGGCTCCTTCCCCTTTTTCTCTTTCTTTGGAGCTGCTGTGATAGAAATATTAATGTTATCTGCAGTCTCTGAGGATGCAAACTCTTTTAATACATTGATGATTAGTATTATTATTATTATTATTATTAATGCACTGTTACCGGTTCCATTGTCAGCCTCTCCATCAACAGCTTCCTCGTTCTTCTTGGCTCTTTTGGGCATGTTTACAGTTGTTTTCAGACCACACACACGTAAGAAACTGACAGCACACACACGAACACCTACAAGAGAGGACATGCGCAGTGGAATGCGTGAATGTGCGATGCAAACCGTTTCATAACAGAGGTCATATAACTTATTTTGGTTTGCACATGTGATCAAACCACTTACATAAAGTGCGTGCTCTGCGTAAAACAAAACGCATGTGCTTGCAGTGCGCTGGAATAATGAACGAGCGTAAATTAGCCAAATCTGTGAGTTAGCCAAAAGTGCGGCCTGAATGAATGAAACAATACAGCAGAACTGACTCGCACGCTTGGGTTTTATAATGGACGTATTTGCATATGAACGAGATAAAGAGTGAATAAATATACATGTGCAATTCGTTATAGACAGATATATCTTTCTTACCCAACGCTTTAATGTATAGTTCAGATAATACAGAAAGCTCAATCTGTGCAGAACCGTGAATCGCTCTGCATGGACGGGTAGCCGAATTTGATTGTGCGTGAGGAGCACGCTTGCTTCCCTACTAAGAGCCATCCCAAATATTGCCTGACTAAAATACAAGTTTTAAAATGGTTTGTTTTAAAAGTAAATTGCATTTACCCTTTTTACTTGAAAAAAGTATGACTATATTTTTACTTTCAGTACATTAATATAATAATAATAATGTATTTTCCTAATTTCTCCCATAAAAATTGTCCAGGCACTTTAAAAACGACATTAACCGTTGTTATGGTCCTGCTTTCAACGAGTGTGCGGTAAGTATGGAGGAGTTTTTAGAAAATAAACGATTAAGAGATTAAATTAAGATTATTAATATATTCAGTATTCAAATTGAACCGAACTACGACCATCCCCACAATTGAAACTATATTACTGACGATCAGGCACCTTTATTCTTATAAGCTCCTACAGTCATATGCTAACGTTTTAGATTGAATACATCTAGATTCTACATCTAGAGTATCTAACGTTACATATATATTATGTAATCTACAAGGGTTATAGAGTAGTTTTATATTAACAGAAATATTAAGTGCAATCCTCCTCATTTAGCAAATTTTTTTTATGGTTATACAAATATAAAGTCATATACACAAAATAATATGTCTGTGTTAAGTTAAATCTAACTTACAAATGTTATTTTATGTGCAAGTAAAGCATATCAAATGCAATGTTCCTTCTACATCCAGTGGAATAGATATTTATGTAAACATAATAAACGACATGCTTCTAACCTGACCAATTAAAAAACATACTGAATTTGATTAAAATTAAATGATTAAAACGTCTTGCTGACTATTGGGGAAAGCCTAGTGGTTAGAACAGCGTTTCCCAACCCTGTTCCTGAAGGCACAGCAACAGTACACTTTTTCAACCTCTTGCTATTCAAACACACCTGAATCAAATCATCAGATGAGACCGGAAAACCGTTAAATGAATGGTTCAGATAAGGGAGTCATCTAAAATATGTCCTGTTGGTGCGCCTCCAGGAACAGGGTTGGGAAAAACTGGGTTAGAACAATAGTGGCAAAGTATAAATTGTAACCATAAATTGTTTTGTATATATACAAGCTGTATATAAATATATACAAATTGGGGTCACACTTTACAATAGGGCTGTGCGATTTGGGGAAAATATCCAATTGCGATTTTATTTTATTTATTTAGTATTTTTGACAGATATTGCGATTTGATTTATGGTTTAATTCAAGCTGATTTTAATTTAATTCGAGCTTCTTCTCAATAATCTGTAAGCCGTGGCAACAATTCTGCGACAGCTCTTAAAAATGACCTGTTTTTGTTCGGTGTCTGTGACTTTAAAACCAAAATATTCCCATATTACAAATGCTGTTTTTCTTTGATATTAATTCGTCTATTAATGCTTCTGAAGCAGCAGATGCCATAATCCCACTTGTCAGCACTTTCCTGTTTGTTTTCTTCTTTTTTTAATTTTATTGTGGGCGTAATTTTATTCAGTTGCGCAATTCTGATTGGGCAGAACGAAAGTGTGCTCACTCAATTGGCTAGTTATAAAGCCCCGGTCAGATCACATGATTTCGGCACGATTTCCTTGACGTAGGGTGTTGTGGGGAGACGTAAACGACAAATGGACGTCGTGAGACAAGATTCAATCGTTTCTTTTTGTGTAATGGCATAGTTCACGACAACCGATACCATGTCTGTGATGCCTCACGACACCATCGCACAAAAGTCTAGCATGTTTCATTTTTTGAAGCATAGCGGACTTGTTTTGAAGTACTTCACCTCAGATGTTATTCGTTATTTATTGTTTACATATATACATATATATTTTATATTGCAGCCTCTTGTGATTAACTAATCGCAACGTTTCAAATTGCGATTGCGATTTCGATTAATCACACAGCCCTACTTTACAATAAGCTTTCATTAATGTATTAACAAACATGAACTAATAATGAACAATACTTGTACAGCATTTATAAATCATAGTTCAACATTTACTATTGCATTATTAAAATCAAAACGCATGCTTGTTAACATTAGCTAATGCACTGTGAGTTAACATGAACTAACAATGAACAGCTGTATTTTATTAACTAACGTTAACATGAACAAACACTGTAATAAATGTATTGTAATTGCATTAACACAACCTTATTGTAAAGTATCTATATATATATACTTTTTTCACACTGATGTTAAGAGTTTTAAAACCTTAAAGATGATTTTCATCAGATGTTTCCTGTCTCTCTCAGCAGACACAATGACGGTGGTGATTGGTTTTGAAGGCAGTGCTAATAAGATTGGCATTGGTATTATTAAAGATGGAGAAGTTCTGTCAAACCCCAGACGAACTTACATCACTCCGCCTGGACAAGGTAAGACCATAAGACCACACAGTTCCTCCTGTAAAATCATAAACAATGGCATATTTACATACAAGTACCATCATGATACCATACCTCATTACACCTTCTCAGGGTTCCTACCGGGCGAAACTGCCAAACACCATCGCAGTGTGATTCTCACGGTCCTCCAGGAGGCTCTCGATGAAGCAGGGCTGAAAGCTGTAGATATTGATTGTGTCGCATACACAAAAGGTGAATTTTATTTACTTGCCAGTGTAGTATTATGTGCATTTTTCCAGAACTCATAGTGTCCGCGGTGTCTTAAATTTCAAAAACTACATTTTAGCCCTTAAAAAGTCTTAAATTCTCAGATATACTGTGTTGTAGGTCTTAAATCAATTTAAACAGGTCTTAATTTTTCAATGCACATATAAAGTTCCCCAATCAGGCCAAACACCCATACAATCCATCTCAATTTTATTTTACCAATATGGTATAATTATCTTCCTTGCAGTAGTGTGTTTAAAAAATGTATTTATAAATACCTGGTGATGATCCTGACCTGGACACACTGTTGTGGATACATTTAGCTTATTATAGTTTTTAAAACTTGCTAATTTTGTAAGGAAAGTGTATTTATACAACTAGAGCTTGCTTGTTTTGAGACATTATTTAAAATATGTGACTAAGAAATAACTACATTAGAATAAATTAGAAAGCAAAAATCAGTTTTCAACCTTATCGTTTAGCCTTGTATAAGTCTGAAATGTAATTCATAATGGTATTAAACATGTTTTAAGTAATTATTTTTTTCATTTACAAATGGATTCGCTTAATACAATTTGTTCTGCATTTAGAAGTGGCCACAACACAATATCAGTATCATGCATGTTCATTATCACAATATATTGAATATGGGCATATGTCTAGCTCCACTTCTCAAATGTCTTCTGTTGTACAGGGCCTGGAATGGGGGCTCCTCTAGTGACAGTGGCCATTGTGGCCAGGACAGTTGCCCAGCTGTGGGGCAAGCCGCTGTTGGGGGTCAACCACTGTATTGGGCACATAGAGATGGGCCGATTGATCACCAATGCCCAAAACCCCACTGTACTGTATGTGAGCGGAGGAAACACTCAGGTCAGAGTACTCAAATTCAGCGTTCTCATGGAATTTCTGGAATATCATGGCATTTTAGAAGGTCTATTCCAGACACAGAGAAGTCTGGGAATTTTACATTGTGTTTTTGTCATGGAATTTCTTTTGTTTGTCACATTAAAATTTAATTTCCATTTATCAGAGTATACATTTATTGTTAGGGCTAGTCTACACTGACACTACCACTAACTAAAAATATCAAGTTAAACTGTATAGAGCTAAAAAAAAGTTGAATACTGATTAACTTAAAGTAACATAAAAACTTCTGTTGTCATGACTTTTTGTTATCATTTGTGTATTTTTCTGCACCATTTTGATTTTACTTCATTACTTTCCTGCTCATCAAGAGAGAGAGAGAGAGAGAGTTTTAATTGTATTGCCATATCAGCTTTTCTGCCTATTTCATGGCAAAATCAGATCAGTAGGACTACAAATTTATAAATATCACATTTCTATAATAATCAAAAATTATTTAAAAAAATAAAGAGACATCAACAATAAATAATACATAAGATAAACATCTAAAACTGTTTTTTAACGTTTACTTTTGATAAAAATTCCTTTCCTGCTCGTCAACTGAAATCAATTTCAGTCACCAAGCAGTAGCTGTTAACTAAGTCAAACGTACAATTCAAGAGCTTTGGCTACAAAATGACCAAGTCAAGTCAAGTTTATTTATATAGTGCTTTTCACAATGTAGATTGTGTCAAAGCAGCTTAACATAGTTCTAGTAAAGTCCAGATTTCAGAGTTGAAGTTCAGTTTAGTTTAGTTCAGTGTGGTTTAAATTTCACTGCTGAAAGTTCAAACACTGTAGAGCAAATCCACCGAAGCACAGCTCCACAAGTCCCGATCCGAGCAAGCCAGTGGCGACAGTTGACCATTTTAAAGACTGAGTGCTCCTCTTTCTTTTCATTTCTTTTCAAAATATGAGGTGGATTTTCCATTGTTGCTCTCATAATGGCTATTACAGTCATGAAAAATTATATTCAAGCTCAAACTATTTTAATATATTGCAAAGCACAACAGCACCTTGTTTTCTGGTCATTATTTGCCATGGAAACTCAGCTTTTTAGACCATGTAAGTCAGGGTGTTTGGCATTTGGAACCCTTAAAATGTATCATAATATTAAATGTAGAGACGTATAAATACCACACATTCATGCATTCTCATGTTTATATATATATATATAAATTCTCCTTATTTTTTTCTACAGGTTATCGCATATTCTGAACGACGTTACAGAATATTTGGAGAAACTATCGACATTGCTGTGGGAAACTGTTTGGATCGGTTTGCAAGGGTGATTAAGGTCAGTGCTTAGGAAACATTATATATATATATATATATATATATATATATATATATATATATAAGTTGTTTCTTCTCTGTAAGATTTGATGTTGTCTAATCATTTTGTGCAATTTTAAGACAGATATCAAATGATCCCAGTCCTGGATACAACATTGAACAGATGGCAAAGAAGTACTTTCCATGCACTTCAGCTGTTCATTTAAAAGCTGTAATATGTGTAAAAGTGTTTGGTTAATTAATATATTCATTTTTCTAGGGGCAACAAGTATATAGAGCTGCCATACACAGTAAAGGGTATGGATGTGTCATTTTCTGGGATTTTGTCCTATATAGAGGTGAGACGAATGACTAGATTTCTACATTTCTTTGTGAAAATGGACCAATTTCTTCAAAATTTCACTTAAATAATGTTCAAATGCAGGACGCCGCTCACAGAATGTTGAGTACAAGTCAATGCACGCCTGAGGATTTGTGTTTCTCCCTTCAAGTATGTATTTGAACCTACAGTATGTATTTAACGCATAACATAAATGTGTGATAGTGAAAAGTGAGTAAAAATGATGTGATTGACAGGAGACTGTGTTCGCCATGCTGGTGGAGATCACAGAAAGAGCCATGGCCCACTGCGGCTCTCAGGAGGTTCTGATTGTCGGTGGAGTCGGCTGTAAGTGCAATCATGCATTAAATAAGTCGGTTTCAAATGCAGTAAACAAAACAGCAGGCCTTATTTCTTGCACATCACTATAATATTCGAGACTACAACTAGGGCCTTTGCTGTATAACTCAATTGCTATTTATTTTCATATATATATATATATATATATATATATATATATGTATATATATATATATATATATATGTACACTAAACAAGCACTCAAATCAAGATAGTTTGAAAGCATGTAATCAAGATCTCCTAAAACTTCTCAATTCTAAAATTACATCTGTATTCTAACTCATTGTTGAAAGAAATATGAATATACACAGTGACTAATATGACTTGTTTCCATGACTGGTTTATGTAAATGTACTTGAAGGGATAATAGGGACACTTAAAGTTCACGCAAATATGTAATTCTCCCACCATTTATTTACACTCTTTTTGAAGAATGTTAGGGTTTTACTGCTGAAAAAGCAGCCGTTGACCAGTCAATACTATGAAAGTCAGTGGCTGTTTTTTCAGCATATCTTTCTTTGTGTTTAACATGAGAGTTTTGATTTTACTGCCATTTCAGCTTTGTTAGCTATTTCATGGCAAAACAAATGTACAAACATTTGATAAAAAGCACTTTTCTATAATAAAAGGGTTTACAACATAGATGTTAACAATACATAAAATAAGATAAAAAAAAAAATAAGTACGTATTTGACAGTTTGGTTGCAACAGAACTAGTGGAGGTTGAGTAAATGATGACAGAATATTCATTTTTGGTTGAACTATGCCTTTAAATGCTCCAGACATTACATGATCAGGGTTTCTGCCGGTTTCACCAGGTTAATTTTAAGACTTAAGACATTTTTAAGACCATTATAAATGAAATTTTAGACTCATACAGAGCTAAACGCTAAGGAGTTTTTTCTAATGGCCCAAATGGATTTTTCTTTCTTTATTTGACTTATTAAAAAATAATCATAATTTAATAGTACAATAATACTAATTATTTAATAATAAAAAAATGTTACATACTTTAGTTATTTCTTAGCAACATATTTCAAATGTCTCAAAACAAGCAAGCTCTAGTTGTATACATAAACTTGTTTTCAACATAACCTTTCTTTAAAATAAACTAAAAAAATGTTTTAAAAACTATAATAAACTAAATGTATGCACAAATATCTGTCCAGGTCCGTGTCCTCAGCAGTAAATACATGGAGAACTATTAAACAAATGTTATTGTAAGGAAAATAATTCAAACATTATGGTAAACAGTTAAAAATAACATTTTTTTAATAAAAACTTATAAGTTTTATTGAGGTGGAATGTTAGTGTTGGCCAGATTGAGTAGCTATACATGAACAAAGGAAAATTAAGACCTGTTTATGAAAGATTAAAGACCTACAACACAATGTTTCAGCATATTTAAGACTTTTTAAGGCCTAAAATTTTGTTTTTGAGATTTAAGACATTTTAAGACCCCGCGGACACCCTGATAATATGACTATATATTTTAGGGTAGTGCAGATATTTAGAGAAATGCTTGTTGCTAGAGTTCCAACGTTATATACATGCTTTTAAAAGCTAATAGTTCACCCAAAAATGAAAACGTACTCGCCTCAAGTGATTCAAACTGTTGTAAGTTTTTTTTAATTTTCTGTTAAACAATAAACAAGAGATTTTGAAGAAAGCTGGAAACCTGTAACCATTGACTTCCATAGTAAGATTAGTAACATTTTTTGAAACATCTTTATTGTTAAACAGAAGAAAGAAACTCAAAGGTTTGAAACAAGGGTGAGTAAATGACAGAATTTTCATTTTTGGGTGTACTATCCCTTTAAATGAGGGTGAATTGCCCTAATTACTGGCATTCATGTATTTATGGAGGAGCTACAATCTCTAGACTTCTAGTGTCCCATATTAGGGCCACTAATTCACATAATTCAATAGTCTCATTTTCTGGTTTCTGCTGTTTGTTTTTTTACAGGTAATCTGCGTCTGCAAGAGATGATGGGGGTCATGTGTAAAGAACGAGGCGCTCGACTTTTTGCCACAGATGAGAGGTGAGAATAATCTGCTTCTTTCCAGCAGACACTTCTGAATTATGACAGCTTGTTATCGTAACACCAAATCATTGTCAATCTCTTGCTATGATATTGTGCCTTCAGCTTTTGTATCGACAATGGAGCGATGATTGCACAGGCCGGTTGGGAAATGTTTCGCTCGGGTCACGTGACCGAGCTCTCCGACTCCTGGATTACACAAAGGTAATTTACCAAATAACTATTAGTGTCAGTTAATAAAACTGTTTGCTTTGGGCTTCGCTGATGAGATAACGCTGCTATTTTATCTTGAGCCCGCTGGTTTTTCCATTGCATGCTGATAATAAATTTACACCGTTGTTTTGCTTCTTTTAACGATGACAGTGTTTTGTTTTTCAGGTACAGGACAGATGAAGTGGAGGTCACATGGCGAGACTGATGTGTGCAGTGCCTGATGTTTACAAATTAAAATGTCATTAATTATGCTTATAATCTCTATTATTCATCTTTATGCAATATTCATTTTCACGTCAGTCACAAACATTTTTATGAGTTAGTAAACTATTACAGCTCAGACCAATGTGTTCTGTCACTTTACTTTTGTGTAACCATGTAAGAAGCAGGATTACATCTAGCAAAAATTCAGGCTTTGGGCATTTATTCTGCGAAAACACTGGCTAGATGTACATTATTCCTTAACATTAAGCTAATGGACAATATAGCATCTCTGAAAAATCTTATCAATGAGATACTTTTTTACTACACAGGAAAGATAGTTTTGAAAATGGATGGATAGATTACCGAAATGTCGAATATTTAGTCTGTATACATTTTACAAATAAATAGACCACAAAATATCTTAACAAGTTTATTCATTTTGTATTATGCAACACTGCTTGATTAAATCTCTGAACATCTTCCAGTGTAAATTATTTGTATGGCGCTAAAAAAAAAGAAAGAAATTTTTAGGTCATACACAGCAACGGATTCCTATTAGGATTTATGACCGACATTCAATCTGGGTGAAATATATATATATATATATATATATATATATATATATATATATATATATATTAAAAAAAACAGCATTAAGACCAATAGACATTTGAAGGTGCTGCCATAACGTGCCAGCTGCACCTCTGTAAACTTCATGAGAACAATTTGCATGGGAAGAAAGGGATTATCGTGGAAGGGAAGACTGATGAAAGGACATTCAGGATTCGATTGGGGAAAACGAGAGATCAGTCTTTAAAGAACGGGACGACGTGTTCAACTACAGGTCAGAAAGTGCTTGATTTAACCACTCGCACACAAGTAGGAACAAGGGGAAGAATAAAAGGTGTTTCTTAACTGTAAAACTGCAGTTCACTGAAATAAAATTGCAGCTTGATAACGTAGTTTTGTTTTGTTTTTTCTTAAAAGAGACAAATCTCCACCATTAAAATGACAGAGGTATGCAGAGGGACTCTGCGCCTGAGGCAGACTCTGTTGTAAGGCAACCGAGAAGACCAAGACATCTATCTTCAAGAGGAACAAGTCCAAAGAGTCTCGGTAGAAACGTTGAGGGGATGATAACCTGAGTGCGGGGTGTGTGTGTGTGTGTGTGTCTTGAGTATGTGTTTGTGGAGGGTGGTTAGTGTGTGCTAGGCGGGCGACTCCAGGGCATTCTTGTACCAAACAACATTTGCAGGGTCTGAAAAACAAAGCGAGTCTGTTAAAGATGGTTTGAAATGGTCTGCTGTTATCTTGATTTTAAATCTGCTTTTATCATGAGATTGAAAATGGCAGTAAAATGATGACTGGCATCATTCAATTATCGTATTTCTGTTTGGCTGATGTGTCAGACTTCACAGCATTTGGGACTTTTATTTTAACCACAATGGCAGAACCAAGGTGTCTCGGCACGTTTTTGCACCCCAAGTTTGACAGTTCTGTCTAATAAATAAAATCATATGCATTCTGCTCGCAACAGTCAGTCTGCGCAAAGTGGATGAAGTACAGTTTAAACTTCAAACCCTTTTAAACTGCACTGCTCTATATCCAGTCGGCCTCCATATTCACCATTAACTGTACTAAAATTAGTTTTATGGTCTGAGAACACATGATTTCCAGTTAACACATTTGCCAGATTACAGAGTGATCTGTTGGTTACAATGTTCAGTGGGTTTTTAATATTTTAAGAAATGAATTTTTTGAAAAATTGTCAGTATATATATATATATATATATATATATATATATATATATAACAAAATTCTGAATTTTTTAATTTTTTTTCTAGTAACTTACCATAGTTAATGTGAAAATTAAACATGTAAAAACAATAGTGGATATATAAGTAAATTAATAAGTAAATATAGGTGTGTGATATATTTATACAAACATACTGAGATAACGCCACTAGTTATCAACAATTCATTATCAGCAAAACACTACTTAATAAAAAAAATTTACAGACACCAACCTTGTTTTTGCTTCCATAATATTGCGTTCCATTCTGTGGAATAAAAACAATGACTGTGAGATAAGACTGCATAGTGTGGTTAGATATTAACAGGCATTACAGCTTATAAAACTATAGTTTCGTACCTTGTGTGTGATATTCCAAGGCTTCCTCTAGGTGGCGACAGCTGAGCAGCAGCTCCTCCGAACTCTCGGAGCCTCTCGGGACCTGATCAGGCAGAGACTCTGAAGCTTTTACAGTAAGCTCTCCAGCAACCGGGTGGAGATCTGAACTCTTCTCCTGTGGAGCATCTGCGTCTGGACCATCACTGATGAAGCTCAGTCCCCACTGGTTCTGCAGCAAAACCCCAATACCAGGAGGCTCCTCTGCCGCCCCAGCAGAGCCTCCTCCTGCTTTCACCTTGGAGGCATAGCTGACGGTCGGCTGCAGTTTGGCAGGGCTGTCTTTCACAGGGAAAGCGGGTGGAGGTTTGAGCAAAGACAGGCTGTTATCTACCCATCGCTCCTTCTGACCACTTCTGAAGTGTCTGTCGTCTGAGCGTGGCCCCACTCTCTGTCCATCCCGACGGAAACTTCTGGATTTATTCGGGATGCGGCGCTCTCTGTCACGGCTCGATGTGAAGGTCTGGGTGTGGCCCACCCCATTGAAGGAACCTTCTGGGCTACTTGGTGAGGCTTGACGTTTCTCCATCGCAGACGAACAGCCCCCTCCTCCCCCACCACAGCTGCCAGAGCCGGGGGAGAGGCGACGGTTGCGGATCTGTGGTTCTGGTTTGGGGGGTGACACTAGGACGGCCGGATCACACAAGGGGTCGGACTCGCACACTGCATTGCTTGACTCCCAGGTACCTAAGAAAACAATCAAAACTGATTATTTAATCATAAAACATGTCAACATGTACAGTTTATTATTCAAATCTAATAATAAAGGGATAGTTCACCCAAAACTGAAAATTGTCAATTTACTCACCCTTTACTAGTTTTAAAACTGAGTTTTGAATTGAATTTTCTTTGACAGATTTAAACAAACTGCACAAAATACAAGTATCCTATACATTTTTAAATAAACCGTCGAGGATAAAACACAATAATGCCCTTGCATTGTTTCCATTGTGGTCCCCGCTGTTAAAAACAAAGTATGGCTGCAAAGTACAGTTAAAGCATAAAACAAGCATTTTAAAACCAGAACAAAACTCACAATACATATTTCTTTCTTCTGTTAAACATAAAAGATATTTTGAAGAAAGCTGGAAACCTGTAACAGCTGACTTTAACAGTATTTATCTTTCCTACAGTAGAAGTCAATGGTTACAGGTTTCCAGCTTTCTTAAAACAAACTTTAGTATTTAAAAGAATAAATAAACTAATAAATGTTTAGAAACACTTGAGGGAGAGTATATTTAAATGTTTGACTGAACTATCCTTTTAACATTGCCAATCATATCAACACTCCTAAGCATATTCATTTAAATCTAAAAATGCAATATGGTATACAATAATACATAAATATTTGACAAGTAAGAAGTGCATGCACATGCCCCAAGCCAAGCCTGAGTCAATGAACCATAGCAAGACGCAACTGGAAATTTCTAGTCGGAGCCTCATTCACAGCTGCAGACTCAGAGGCCTAACGAGGGAAAAACTGGGACATATCTGGAAAATATGCCTTCTCACAAACAACATTTATTAATAACGCATCATACTGCTGATCTGGATTCACGCAGTTTTCACCGCTAGTCTAAATACGTTAACGTTACCATACAAACGCGCAAATTTTGGCACACACTTCAACTAATTGGAATCGATAGAAAAAGCTCGTTTTGAAATCTAGCCCACCATGACACTATTAAATGTGAGTCTAAATGTCATTTACAGCGTATTTAAAGACATTTACGTGTTGAGATGCTAACGCTAACAGCAGGCCGCTTGTGTTTGTATGTTTAGCGCCCATAACAACCGCCTTTACACCGGCCAACAGACCAAACCCGAGGCGTCAGATAAAATAAGAGCACATATTTACGATTTCAGGTTTTTAAAAAGATAAATGACACCAATGAAATATAATAGTGTCATCGGAAAGATCTAGAAACCTCAAACATCAAAAGTTTCGTAAGTCCCGAGCTCAATCCGTCCCGCTCAAGCGCAAACAATTCCACAGTACGAAACACTTCCGCCATTAAACCCCCCCAAACAAGTCACACGTATGTTAAAGACGTCCCTTACCTGTTTTGATATGCATTTCGGTGTGATAAATCCGGTTTTTAAACGTGGTTTGGACTTTAGTGTGTGTGTGTCTGTGTACGTGAGAGTGTCGCGCAGCGGCGTGTTGCTTAATAAGATCGTACGGAAGTGACAGTCACCAGGGGGAAACAGGGCGATGACAGCTTCCGGTCTGCTGCTGCAGGCGCGAAGTAGAGCGGGAACAGCGCATGACCCGATTTGAAATTATGTAATGAATGACAACAAGAACTTTGGACAATATTCAGCTTGTTAAAATACTAGAAGCAAACAGATTTACATGTACATTTACGTGCAATTGAATTCAACCACTCAATTTGATCAAATGAGATTGAAATAAAATTGTATGGTGGTCAAATTTCCACTCAGAAATGGCTTGAATAGGTTTAGATATAACTAAAATAACAGTTACTATACAATAAATATAACAATTAATACAGTTACAATAAAAGCAACACGTTGAATTCTGTGCACCGAACACCGTAGCCTGTTTTATGGCCAAGAATCATTAGTATTCTTATAAAAGCAAGGGTCCCAACGTATTTCCTGTTTTACATTTTTAATATCTATAGCTTCCGAGAATCCAAAAAGAGCCACATATTGATAAATAATGTTATGATTGAATCACCTCTTGTTACAGTTATGAAATAGTTTGATAACAAGCAGGAAATGTTCATGGGCCAATGACATGACCACATTGAAATGGTCTATACAGTAAACATTTGTTACTGTATGATATGAAATATGGTCAGTACGTAATCAAATATAGCCTTTAATTAGCTTATATCCCATATTAAAATGCCATAAAATCAAATCAAAGTTACCTTTTAAATGACTACAAATCAGAGCACATCACACCTGTCCTCAGGTCTTTACACTGGCTCCCAGTTACATTCAGAATAGATTTTAAAGTATTATTACTGCTCACTGATTACAAACCTAACAGATCGCTCAGATCTTTAGGATCAAGTAAACTAGAAATTCCAAGAGTTCAGTCAAAGCAGGGTGAATCCGCCTTTAGCTACTAACAGCGCCCCCCGCTGCTGGAATCAGCTTCCAGAAATGATCAGATGTGCTCCAACATTAGGCACGTTCAAATCAAGACTTAAAACACTTCTGTTTAGCTGTGCCTTTACTGAATGAGCACTGTGCTACGTCCGACAGATCGCACTATTATGTCTTTCTTTTTCATTCTTTTATAACCTGTTGTAACACATTTTAATCTGTTTTTATTATTTGTTTTCATTTTCATATACTTGTCTCTTTTATTCCTGTTTATGTAAAGCACTTTGAATTACCACTGTGTATGAAATGTGCTATATAAATAAACTTAAATTATTCAGAATGTACCTATAATTAGTCTCTTTTAAAATGTTATTTCAACATGACTGTCATTTACATAATAATTTAAATAGCAATGAATATCCGGACAATGTTTAAAGCAATATTTATATCACCAGAAAAGGTCACTCACTCATTTTCCTTTGGCTTAATCTCCGCTTTATCAGCGGTCGCCACAGCGGAATGAACCACCAACTACTCTGGCATTTGTTTTATGCAGCGGATGCCCTTAAGAAAAGGTCATATGAAATTAAAATGAATAAGTTTGTGGCTTTAGATTTCAGGTGATCTTGATGCGTGTACGAAAACAAATTAATAACACCGATGACTCAATCCTGCACTACAGATTATTGTCCAATCAGATGCTCCCTATAATGAGCATTCCTTTAAAGGCATCATGGTTCATGTAGACCTGTCAAGCACAAGCAATATTTTAGATAAAGAGATGTTTTTCTGAGATCAAAACTCTCAGTTTGCATGCATGTAGATTAATGAAAAATGTTAATAAAAACCTTCTCACCTGCTTCATTATCCTTCCACTTCTTAAATACATGCCTTTTTAAATTACTATGGACTTTTCTTGCTTTCCTTTCTGTATTTCCCTCATATTTCTTCCTTTACTTAGCTTTTCACATGAATATCTCCAGACATCTTGACTTGGGTTTTGTTTTTTCCTTCAGCTGATTGATCTATAAAGAGAGCATGATCAAACTTATCTGAGAGGTTATCTGTGTGTTTCTGTTTGTATTTCGTCACTCGCTTGAGGAGGACACTCAAGGTTTGCTGATTGCTTGTGGTAGTTGGATTTAACTTGTTATAAACATTGCCCTTTATGATCAATCTCCCTTTCTGTAATAAAAAAAATGAAACAATGATGAAAGTACAGTTTGTTTATTCATGATGTATTGATATCCCAATAATAATAATCAATAGGCATTAAAAAATCCTTTTTTAATGACTCTTTTTGTATTTTAAAGGTCAATATTCAATGTTCAAAACTCTCTGACTAAACAGAAACCAGGCTTAACCTCAACATTATATAGCTCTGTTATGTATGAGGGAGTGGCATTTTGCTATTTTACTCGAGGGATTGGTTTATTACAATATAAACTTTGGACCTGTGGAAAAAGTCTGACGATCCAAAACACACCTAACGATGATTCACTGAAGTGTCGTCCATTTCCACTGAAAACCAATCCACAATAATGCTGTGAAAAAACAATATATATTATGATAACAGGACTGAGCTGATGCTGATGTTTGCATTTTGATAATTGGGATCGAACACCTATTATGGCTTTAAAAGAAACTTCTCAGAATCAAGGTATGTTATGTTCAGCTTTTGATTGTCCAACATTTAGTGATATACAGTTGAATTTTTTATTATTTTATATATATTTTTCTCAATTTCTGTTTTAAGGAGACATTTTTAACACATTTATAAACATAATAGTTTTAATAATTAACTTCTGATATATTTTATCTTTTCCATGATGACAGGACATAATATTTTACTAGATATTTTTCAAGATACTAGTATTCAGCTTAAAGTGACTTTTAAAGGCTTAACTAGGTTAATAAAGGTTAAAGTTAGGGTAATTAGGCAAGTCATTGTATAACAATAGTTTGTTCTGTAGACAATTAAAAAAATATTGCTTAAGGGGGCTAATAATATTGACCTTAAAATGGTTTTAAAAAAAAAATAAAAACTGCTTTTATTCTAGCCGAAATAAAACAAATAAGACTTTCTCCAGAAGAAAAAATATTATAGGAAATACTGTGAAAATTTCGTTCCCTTGAAAAATATTTGAAAGAGAATAAATGTTTAACAGAAGGGCTAATAATTTTGCCCTCATGTCCCCACAAATATTCTCTTTTATTAATGACTGCTGTCAGGAGGTGGAAAAAAGGGAGAAGAGATAAACTAAGGATCAGATTGTTGTATTAAACATTACTTCATTTGCTAAAAGCCATAATATGTTGGTCAATTCAACTGATTTCTATAGTATATTCTATATTCAACAGACAATATCGCCTAATGTACCTAATATGTTTTTATACCATGTGGTGTTTGTCGATCATTTGCACCATTTCTGTTTCTGTCCATCAACATCTGCACTACTGTATTGAATGTTATATATTTTGCTGCTGTAATTTCAGAAGTCTTATTTTTTATATAGCTATTTTGTATTTGTAATGTTTAGCAGTGATTTAACAGTGCGAGTTGCAGTTGTGGGTCATGAATAAAAGCCTTGCATATGATCTGTACATTCAGGTTATATTTTAACTTTGTCTCACAGTCTTGTCCGCTTTTCTGAATTATTAATCTGGACTGAGGATAATGGAAACAATACATGTGGGTCAAAGATAAGATGTCCCATTTTGGTGTCTGCATTAATTAAAATATTCAAAAGTGATTTTATATTCATAGTAAACATAATAGACGCACTGAAATGTCTACTTTAACGTTTCAAATAACATTTGTGAAAATAAATCGACAAAATGTGGGTGAAATAATATCCCACCATTATTTAGTGTGACATATATCTTTGTGTAAAAATAAAAAAACATACTTATTCTGACCTGTACTTAATAAAATATGCAAAATAATAATTGATCATGCAAATTTTAAGTTATTAATTGCTGACAAATGGTAAAAAACCGGTCATTTGAAGAAAGTGGCAATGTATAAAGATTTCAAATGTATTAGTATTGATTGAACAGGTTAAATAGACTCTTTAAATTCATTTATTTTCCTTCAGCTTAGTCCCTTATTTATCAGGGGTCGCCACAGCTGAATGAACCGCCAACTTATCCAGCATATGTTTTACGCAGTGGATTCCCTTCTAGCCACAACCCAGTACTGGGAAACACACATACACAATTACATTCACACACACACTCATATACGGCCAATTTAGTTCATCCAATTCACCTATACTGCATGTCTTTGGAATGTGGGGGAAACCGGAGCACCCGAAGAAAACCTAAATGCCTCAACCCAGCATTTAGGTAGAAAAAATAACCCCGGATTTTATAGAGTGTAGAAATGAGAATTCTATGCATTTCAATGTACAACTAATGCATTGTTTTGAAGCATAAAAATATAATCTTTGACTCATTAGATGCCAACATTGCAAAAAAGAAAAAATTAAAATTGTAAGGCAACAGCTTTTTTGAGTTGACTCAACTTTCAACCCAAGTTGACTCGATTTAAGTCCACTCAAAAAAAGCTCTGCAGCAAGTTGCTTTGCAATTTTAAGTTGATTCAATGTTTTTTTGTTTGTTTTTACAGTGAATGCTTTCATGTCATATCTGCTCTGTAAAAATGCAAGGTTCCATACAATTAATTCATGTTGTCCCAACACAAATTCGTTATGCAGAGTTCAGACTGCACGATTTTCAAAGTAGTCGCATCACAGATGTTTTCACACTGCATGACTATCTGGACGAGCGTTCCGTCGGTGCTGTGTTTACACTGCAAGATGGATTGGCAATAGAGGGTTTCACACTGTATGACTTTACAATAGGAGAATTGCCGACCACTTTGTCTCGATCCACAAACTTACTCTCACAAGTTAATGTCTCACAACTAAACACATAAGAGAAATGACATGGAAACATACGTGTACTTTATCATTTATTAACTAGCCTACATAATGAGAAAGAAGCTTTTAGTGGGGTAGAAAACGTACTTATTTTGATCACCTGACTTGAATGGAATAATTTCTCCTCGATCTTTTTCTTTTTCAACCTGGTTCTGCTATTGCTCAGATGACACGTCAAACAGACACTGGTGCTCCTGCCAAATTTCCACTAGTTTTTCCTCCATTTCTTGGGTCCAAATAGACAGAAAAGAAGCCATTTTAATATCTCCCCAACCTTCCACTGGCCTGCAGATACCCATACTAGTGGATGCTGCTCTCTCATTGGCTGTAGGTAATCGCCAATGTAATTTTCAATCAGAGCACATTTCACACGGCATGATTATGAATTGCTGACAGGTCCAGATATTTAGCATGCCAAATATCTCTCGGGTGTTGGCGACTCATGGGCGATTCTCTCAGATGGCGTCTTTGACAGTTCACATTGAGCACCAATTTGTCTGTGATTTCAGGCAAGTCGGCGAGTCAAAATCGGGGTTAAAATCATGCAGTCTGAACTCTGAATTAATTAACTGTAACAAATTTAAGTGGATTGAACTTAAAACAATTAAGTTGTCCCCAAAAAAAACTTAAGAATTGTGTTGTTTCAGCTCATTTTAAATAAGTAGTTTGAATAAGCAGCAAGATAGTTTTTTGAGTGTGATCTAAAATAGTGACAATACATAACCCTTCATTCTTAAATAAAGGGAAACATGATTTGAGGATCATCCTCCTTGGAGGTCGAAATTCTGGAAAGAGCCTAGTGGGAAATGCCATCTTAAACCAAGAAGAGTTCATCCTGCATGAGAGAACAACATGCCTGAAAAGAAAAGCAGAAAATCAGAGCAGAAGTGTGACAGTGGTGGATACTCCCGGCTGGTGGTGTGACTTTTCAGCACAAGACACACCAGAGCTGGTCAAGAGAGAAATCAAGCACAGCGTCTCTCTGTGTCGGCCTGGACCGCACGTCTTTCTGCTGGTGGTGAAAACCGACTCTGAGTTCATAGAAAAGCGAAGGAGAGCTGTTGAAGAGCATCTCCAGCTCCTTGGAGAGATGGTTTGGAGCCACACTATGGTGGTGTTCACAAAGGGCAAAAACGCAGGGAATAAATCATTTGAAGATCATATTCAGGCATGGGGTAAACCTTTGCAGTGGCTCCTGAAGAAGTGCAATGGGAGATTTCACATACTTGATGATCACAAAGCATCCAGTGGCACCAAAGTAATGCAACTGATGGAGAAAATTGACAAACTGGTGGTAGAAAATGAAGGATGTCATTTTGAAATGGATGTGAAGAGTTTAGAGGAAATAGAGGACAGGAAGAGGGAAGTAGAGTGCAGGGCTCAACAGAGACTGATGGAGATGCTCGATCAGAGATCTAATATGAAGGGTGAGTTGTAAAATACGTACACAATGACCATTAATATTAAGTACAAATGTCGATTTAAAACTCCTATTGACACACAGCTCAAAAATGACAATTTTAACAGCAGAAAAATGATTGAAAAATTAGTTTAATTACTTTTTTCAAAATGTAACAACATTATACGCCAACATTATATATAAACAAAAAATTACTTTCTTTTTTCATGAAGGCTGTACACATTTAGGGTACAAAGATTGTCTTAGGGATCCACTTTGACCTACCAGCTATGAAACCATTTTTGCACCACACAAAATACTGACACACACATGCACACTGCAACACACAAAAAAAGGATATTTTTTTCTGACAAATTTCGTTGTAAATCCTAAAAATGACTGTAAGTGAAAGTCATCAGCAGTTTCAGAAATATTCAGAGAAGCCCGTCATCGCCTTTCTGACCCATTTTGATGCTTGGTTTGACCTTCTTGACCTAGATAATAGTAATAATAATAATAATAATAATAATAATACATTAATGTTGTATAGCCCCCTTTAAAAGCTGCTTTTTTTTGTTTTTTATTGGGCATTACAAGCAAGCAACACAACAGAAAAAACACACACATGAATAAAACAAACACATGACAAGCAACGCAATAAACTCACATTCTATAAAAGCAATGAATATATTGTAAATGATAAGTAAAGGCTCTGAATTGCAGCCATTTTATTGGCTGATTAGATATCAAGCAGCTGAACAGGTGCACCTAGAGTGTAATATTTTATTGTAAAAAGTAAAGGGACAGTTCACCCAAAACTGTAAATTCTGTCATCATTTACTCATCATCCACTTGTCACAATCCTGTTTGAGTTTCTTTCTTCTGTTGAACAGGGAAAAAAAATACATTTTGAAGAGTTTTGGACACATGTAGCCATTGACTTCCATAGTATTTCTATTAATGTCAATGCTTACCGGTGTCCAACATTTTTCAAAGTATCTTCTTTTATCTTTAACAGAAAAAAACAACAACTTGAGGGTGAACAAATAGTGAGTGTGTTTCCATTTTTGGGTGAACTATCCCTTTAATAATTAATTTCTCTTCCTCTTTTCAGCGTACTCATCTCCTCAAAAAAGCGTAAGACTCGTCGTGCTTGGAGCAAAAGGCTCAGGGAAGAGCTCGACAGGAAACAGCATTCTGGCAGCAGGAAGTGATGTAAGCTTTATAGCAAAGAAGCGAACCACACAATGCAGAACATTGACATCTGCAGTAAGAAAAGTCACAGTGGTCGATACACCCGGCTGGTGGATGAACTTCTTTATGGAGGATTCTTCAGCATTTGATAAAGAGGAAATAGTCAAGAGTGTGTATTTGTGTCCGCCGGGTCCTCACGCTTTTCTTTTGGTGGTGCGGGTTGACAGATCATTCACAGAGACCTACAGAAGAGCCATTGAAGAGCATGTAGAGCTTATAAGTAGGAACATCTGGAGCCACTCTATGGTGCTGTTCAACTTTGGAGACTGGCTTGGAGAAACCACCATAGAGAATTACATTGAAAGCGAAGGAAAAGCTGTCCTGTGGCTCGTGGAGAAATGTGGAAATCGCTATCATGTGCTGAACAACAAGAGTCTGGGGAATGTGTTTCAGATCACAGAGCTACTGGAGAAGATAGAGGAGATGATAGTCGGAAATAATGTAAGCCACTTTGAAAGAGATGAGAGGCTTTTTGAGGTGATTAAGAGTAAGCGGAAAGTAGAGGAAGAAAGGGCAAATCTGAGACAAGCAGATGTGAGGAGGCGAAGAGAAAACTTGAGGGATTTCAAGAGTAAGTCAAGAACATTTTCTGGCATCTTCTACAAAAATATACTGATTATAAAAATCAATTATAAAAAATGTCATTAATTAAAAGTCCATGCAAAGAAAACTTTTGCACCAAAGGCACCATAAAATTAATCAATATTTTTTTAAAAAAACAGTAGTTCACCCTAAAATTTTATTTACCTTATAATATCCAATAATTTACTCACCCTCAAACCATCCATATGACTTTCTTCTTTCAGACAAATACATTTGGAGTAGTTTTACATTTTCATCTGGGATCTTCCATGCTGTATGTATAATGGTGTTGGGTTGTAGCCCTTTTTTGAAGCTTGAAAAAGTACATAAATCTGTCATAAATATAACCCATATGTCACCAGGGGTTATGAAGTGGATATATGTATTTTTGTAATTCTAATCTTCAAATTATAAACTTAAATCACTGACTTCCAGTGGCTGCTGAAAGCATGTTTTAGACAACTTAGCTGACCTCTGACTCGACTCGATGTAAGATGCATTCGTATTGGACGCTCTGCTATAAGTAGACAACGCTGAATATGCTGGGTTCCACACAATTCCTTCATGCTGTCCCAACACAAATTGATTAAGTTAACTTGATCGTTTTTACAAATTTAAGTGGATTGGACATAAAACAAAGTTGTTCCAAAAAAAAACCACAAACAAATTGGGCTGTTTCAACTCATTTTAAATAAGTAGTTTAAACAAGCTGCAAAAGTCATTTTTTGAGTGAAAATGGGATAACTAAATGAAGGTAACTAAAACTGAAAGTGGAAAATGAGAATTAAAAATGTCAGAAGAATGTGTTTTACCTCATGCATTATACTTTGAGTCAGATGTCAATCAAAAATTTGTTGAGAAGCCAGTGGTTTGCGTTCATAATTTAAACATTAGAAATATTTTTGCTATAAAAATACATCTATCCATATTATAAGACATGCATTAACCACCTGGCAGCATGCCAGTTATGACAGATGCACTTTTGCACACAAAAAAACTTCCCAACATCATTATACAGCATTGAAGAGCCTGGATAAAAACTGTGTTCATCTGAAAAAAGAAAGTCATATACACAGAGTATGGCTTGAACATTTTTGGTTGATTGATGCCTTTTTATTTCTCCAAACAGAGCAGGTTGAACTTCCCTCAGCTGTAAGAGTGATTCTCTTGGGCGCCAAACACTCTGGAAAAACATCTTCTGCAAGCTGCATTTTGGGTAATGACGAACAAGAGGCTGACAGCCAAAACCCAATTAGAGCTTCTGTTATATTCAACGAGACAAAGATTGAGGTTATAGACACACCAGGCTGGACGACTGAGTGTCCAGATCCTGCAGAGTTCAGCAGGCAACTACACACCGACTGGGTTTCTGGTTCAGCCAATGGGATCTGCATCCTCCTGCTGGTTGTCAATGCAAGTTCTTCATTCACGTTAAAAAAGCTGAAAGCAGCTGAGAAACATTTGCATGCATTAGGAGGGAAAGCATGGAGCAGCACCCTTGTGTTGTTCACAAATGGAGACTGGCTTGGTGGTGTGAGTGTGGAGCAGTATATTGAAAGTGAAGGAGATGCACTGCATGCGCTGGTGGAGAAATGTGGAAATAGATATCAAGTGTTCAACAATAAGAACAAAGACAATGACAGTCAGGTCACAGATCTGATGCTGAAGATAGAGGAGATGGTGCTGGAGCAGATGATCAACAGCCATGCAAATCAAGGGAATATTGAACGACCTATAGTACATGAAGTACTGCCATGGAGTGGAAAGGCACATATTGGCAAAGTACAAATTAGCACTTGTAGAAAGTCTAACATCCATCTTGGTGAGCTGTACAATTTTGTTTTAACATTATTTAGTTTTTCAGAATTCCAAGTTTATACACCATAATAGACCAGGGGTTCTCAATCTCGGTCCTGGAGGGTCCGGTGTCCTGCAGATTTTAGCTCCAACCCCAATCACACACACCTGGCTAGCTAATCAAGCTCTTACTAGGCTTTCTAGAAACATCCTTTCAGGTGTGTTGAGGCAAGTTGGAGCTAAAATCTGCAGGACACCGGACCTTCAGGACCAAGTTTGAGAACCACTGATCTAGACTTTATCAGAATTGGGGAAACTTGGGAATTATTTTTTTTTAACTTTATAGTCCACAACAGTACGTTTTCAATCTCAATTCTGATTTTTTATATTTTATTTGTGAGTTTGCTTCTTAATGCAGAGTTTTGTAACTCAGAATTGCATATTAATATCTAAAAATTCCCTTTTTCCTTCAGAATATTAAACATTGTAATTCATTATAATGCATGTTTTCTCTTTATTCAAAGTATAGTTGCAAGTTTATATCTCACAATCTAGACTTTATTTCTTATAATTGCAATTTTACCTCTCAGCTCAAACATTTATTGCATCTCACAATTCAGACTTTTTCCTCAATATTTATACAGTATCTCTCAATTCTAACTTTAGAAATGTGTATATTTTTACCATTCATTTATTAAATTATTTTCAGAATTGCAATCATAATCTTTTTTTTAATCAAAATTGGAAAAACTCTTATTTTTAACTTTATAATCCACAACTGTCTGTTTTTTTAATCTCAATTCAGATTTTTTATATTTTGTTTGTGAGTTTGCTACTTAATGCAAATTTTTATAACTCAAAATTGCATATTAATATCCCACAATTCACTATTTTGCTCAGAATATTAAACAGTGTAATTCATTATAATGCATGTTTTCTCTTCATTCAAAACATAGGTGCAGGTTTATATCTCACAATCCAGACTTTATTTCTTACAATTGCAATTTTACCTCTCAGCTCAAACATTTATTGCATCTCACAATTCTGACTTTTTCCTCAGAATTTATTCATTATATCTCTCAATTTTTACTTTATAAATAATTTTTTTAATTTATAAAATTATTTTCAGAATTGCAAGTTTATACATCATAATCGTTCTTTATCAGAATTGGAAAAACTCTTATTTTTCACTTTATAATCCACAACGGTATGTTTTTTTAATCTCAATACAGATTTTTTTATATTTTATTTGTGAGTTTGCTTCTTAATGCAGATTTTATATAACTCAAAATTGCATATTAATATCTCACAATTCATTTTGTTTCTCAGAATATTAAACATCATAATGCATAATAACGCACATTTTTTTTTCATTTAAAGCATAGTTGCAAGTTTATATCTCACAATCTAGACTGTATTTCTTGCAATTGCCATTTTATCTCTCAGTTCAAACATTTATTGCATCTCACAACTCATTCAGTACAGTACAGTATCTCTCAATTCTATAAATACATTTTTTAACCATTAATTTATTAAATTATTTTCAGAATTGCAAGTTTCAAGAAATCAAGAAATCACAAGTCCCTTTTTTTCCCATTAAAGATTATATTAAAAATTATAATGCACGTTTTCTCTTAATTCAATGTATAGTTGCAAGTTTATATCTCACAACCTAGACTTTCTTGCAATTGCATATTTATCTCTAAGCTCAAACATTTATAACTATAGCACATGTATATCTCACAATCTAGACTTTTTTCCCTTAGAGTTTATACAATTTATACTTTATAACTCGCAATTGCAATCATTTCTCTGAATTGAGAGTTTGTACAGTGCTCAACATATATGAGTTCACCCCTCACAAACCTCTCATATAAATTAATATTTTCTATATTAATTTTACAATATTATATTTGTGCAAATACATTAGATTAGTCAGTACTGAAGCCAAATCTGGAGCTAATCTAACAAAATAACTTATGATAACGGCCTAAAATTAGTACACCCACATTTATATGTTAGGAAAAAATATTAAATAAAAAATTTAAAAGAGCAAAATACAAGAGAAACAAAAAATGTATTAAATTTGGTTGAACTTTTGTAGTTTGTAATATTTTTTTTCAGTATTTCGCATGAATTTAAATGTATTATCTTTATATTTCTAAAGATGTTTGGTGACTAAAATATAATTTTAATAAATATATCCTGTTTTGTTCAAATGCACCAAAATATATGACCTATATTCACTGAGAAAATATCCGATAAAAATATTCATTGTACACATTTATATTGAGCACTGTACCAAACAATTCTCTTTTGTTGTTGTTTCAAATTTATGTCTATCAGTTCATCTTTATTACTTGAAATGAAACTTTTCTATCTCACAATTCTCTTTGTTTATGGTTACAGATGATCCTGACATTGAAAAACATCCTCAAATAATTGGATCGCTCCCATCTACATCCACTGATGCGAGAACTACAATCACAGACAGTCTTTTACAAAACAAAACTCAATCCCTGGCCTGCAGAAGTGTCCGGCTACCTGACAGCACATCATCATTACCCAGAAACCTTCATCCGAGACTAGTAGTGATACTCAATACCTCTGAATGGTTTCACACAAATGAACCATGGACAAATGTGCTTGAAAGTACTCCACCAACTCAACAATCAATAAACATACGACAATTAATCAGGAACGAATCACTGGAGGAAAGGTTTTATGTGCCATCACTTTCATACTTGCACGGGAATACGCCTCACACAGCTCAAACAGCAAAAGAGAAAGCTTTTATGGATTTCGTCCAATCGGAAAGCCTGCAGAAGCTAATCGACCAATGGGGTGACAGCAACATAGAGGAGCTGGAGGCATTTATAGACTCGTATTTTGAGATGGTGTGGCAGGAGAATCAATGCAGCACTATGAATCCAAGAATCAGTCATGAAAGTTTGGGAATCACTGAGAGTCATTTGGCCTCGATAGACAGAAAACTGTCAAAACTTGACATCTTAGAGGGAGTTCAGAGAGACTTGTGGGAGCTGAAGCAAAGCGTCGAGCACTGTAGTAGGATATTTCAGGAGCTGAAGGACAGAAATAAGGAGACACATGACCCCAGTCGACCCTCTGAAGAAACAGCGTCAGCAGAAAGTCAGGAAAGGGGTTGAAATGTGAACGCAGCTTTTCTAGAACTGAAATGACAAAGATGTACTAAAATAGTAAGCATATATGGGCCATAACTGTAACTTCATTGTTTAAAGTGGCGAGATGTGCATTTTCTTAATTAATTAAACCACAAATGTTTATATTATGTTTTGTTTTTTATAAATTCTATAAAAAAAATACACTCTGCATATAAGTTCATCAGCAGAGGTCACAACCCAGTCAACCCAATAAAAAATAACAAATAAAACATACACATTTCCACTTGTGTCATAAATTGCATACTTTGAAGTTATGCTAAATAAAGTTAATATTTTCACTATACTGAAGATGTCTGTTTTATTAGTGGCAAGATGCGCATTTTAATTGTTGAACTGAAAAAGAATATTGTAATACACCAGGCAAATGTTTCTTTCCGAATTATATTGAAGAGCTAAGTTTTAAAGTTGGCATGACATTACAATAAGAACATATAAGCAAATCAGGATATGCCAAATATATTATATAGGTTTCAACTGTGAACACAAAAAAGTGACATCAAATACAATGTATTTTGCATGAACAATATCGAAAATAACTACTGAATTAATCTTCAAATCTTTATATTTTGTTTTGTTTTTATGTTCACACCGCATATAAGTTCATCGGCAGAGGTCGTAACCAGTCAGCCCAATAACAATTATTTTTAAAAAAATAAAACTTCCACTTGTGTCAAAAATGGCGTACTTTGACAAAATTAAGCTAGCAATTAGAAGTGATGCAACATAAATGTAATATCTTCACTACACTGAATATGTCTGTTTTATTAGTGGCAAGATGTGCATTTTTCTTTTGGACTGAAAAATAATATTATAATTATAGTTAGCATGACTTTACAATAAGAACATATAAGCAAATCAAGATATATATTATATAGGTTTTTTATTGTGAACGCAAAAATGAACTCAAAAACAGTGTATATGAAACAATAAAAAATCTGTATTAAAGGTTTCCTGAAAAATATTTTGTATGAACAATATCGGAAACAATTAATGAATTAAACCACAAATCTTTACATATATATATATATATATATATATATATAAATATTACATGGCATATAAGTTAATCTGCAGAGGCCACAATCCTGTCGACCCAATAAAAGAAATAGAGTCAAAATAAAATAAAACAGATAATCATTTCCATTTGTGTCAAAAATTGGAGTTGCATACTTTGACAAAATGAAGCTATATTATAAGTTATGCAAAATAAAAGTAATCTCTTAACCACTGAACATGTCTTTGTTTTATTCACATCTGGAAATTTTAAATCAGTTATGATTTTTAGCGACACTATTGTCTCTTTGGTATTATTATTCTATAATTAGAAAAAAGGCAAGCGTGTTGAAGTGCCTCCATCTAGTGGACGAATGATAAATCTGATGTCTTTACATTCAGTCATTAGAGGTGTAGATTATATTTGACATGCAGAGCATCACGCTATTGCATATTCCGCATCCACAATTTCAATGAGAAACATATTATATATTGACCAATGCACACATAAAAGCAATAAAACACATAAATATATTCCCAAACAAACTACTCGAATACCTAAATGAACGCTCGTGACTGAGAATCTACCTCTGCGTTCAGGGAGCAGAATGCAGACAGATGAACCGTGAACGCGCAGAGACCCCTTAAAGGCGCGTGACCGTGTGACGCCGCTTCCCTTTAAGAGCCCGTTATGCGTCACCTGACCAGGTCCACCGACAAGGCAGGACCGTAACCTGCATTACCAGGAAAATAAGCGAAAAAACATCCAAAATATACACGATATAGGTTTGAAACGTGAAAATATATAGTCGTTTTATAGTCTCGCCATTAAAAAAGGCCTGAAAGAGACGCGTCATCATCCCCATTATCATCCGACCGGACGGGAAGGACACACGGGCTGCGACCGAATATTACCGGAATCCCGATCAGGTTTTAATCAACGGAGCATTTTTACTATTCGTTTGTTTGTTTGATTAATTTAATTAAAACATCATCATCATCATCATCATAATAATAAACACAAATTGTGTCGTTTCGATTAGATGTGTGTTTTGTACATATCATAATCGACGCTGACAGTTTTACGTCTTCATTTGATTATTTATTTCCCACGAGAGTAAAAAAAATATAGCTCGGCGTAGGGCGTTACGTAATAGTGGCATTATCCAGGGTGCTGAAACCAACCCATGCACAAAACAAGCCTACACCGAGCGCATTGTATAGTTCAAAACTAAATACGCGTTGGTTGGACAACGAAAGGAGATAGTATTGACATTGTCGGTTTCTGCAGATCCACCTTGGATTCCGTCTCCCTTTTTTGTCGGCTAATTTCATATGCATTCGGGCTGTCCTTCCCCCTGAAGTTGATTCTTGAGGTGGTTGTCGACGCTACCGGGAGAAAATGTCGGGACAGACTCTGACGGATCGCATAGCCGCGGCGCAGTACCAGCTCACCGGCTCCGATGTGGCTCGTGCCGTTTGCAAAGCCACCACGCACGAGGTGATGGCGCCCAAGAAGAAGCACCTGGAGTGTAAGTCTGATATTTTTGACTCTCCTTCAGTCATGCATTCATTCATTCATTCCTCGCCCTGGCGCTGTCCACTTCAGCACCACACAGGCTACAATAAAGCGGTGTTTACCGTGCAATTAACACAGAACGCTCTGCATTATGCATGCTTTATACTGCTTTGTAGTTGCCATTCTGCCTTTTAGAATGCATTTTTTTACATAGACTAAGCAGCAGTGTGCAGTTCATTGAATTTATAGTAAAATTCAAATTGACAAGCAGAACATTCCTTTATGTGGGTGGCTTGTGTGAAATTGAGAAATTGAGAGGAAGACACACACAAACAGTGAAGACAGAGGGAAATCAACTGCATTTAGACAGGACACAGAGGCTACAAAAGCATCTCTGTGCCACCTGGAGCTCTGTGTCCTGCAGGAGAAGGCCTTCTGAATTATAAATCGATCAGCCAAAGCATGCATGTATTATTTACAAAGCCAAAGGTGAGGACACTGGTATGCACGCGGAGGATTTAAAAGCCAGGGAATCACACTTTGGGCTTAAGATGCCAACTTTAGCTTCCCGCCAGATCCATAGATTCATAAATGACCTCGGCACAGACCTGTTGGATGGCGTCTCACTTTACTTAGAGTATGTTTTTTTTAAAACTAGAAATAAGGGTACAAAAGCTGTCACTGGAGATGTGCCTTTTTCCTATTTGTAACTTGAAGGTGCATATTAGTACCTAAAAAGTACAATAGTGTACCTTGTCAAATATTTAGATACTTATTTATTTATTTTTATTAGTGCTTGAAAGAACATACAAATATTTATATACTAACATGTACCTTTATGTTACCGATATCCGAGTCTTTTGAGATTTCTGAGAGTGTATGCATGAAATGTGTTGTACGAGTTTTTACTCCAGTCATTTGTCTGTTGAATTGGAAGGCGTGAGGGGTGGTGGTGTGGTTGTCATGGAAACTGAAGTAGATTATGAGGACGGGGGGAGGAGTGAGTGACATCATGATGACATGGTATCATTCTGCACAAGAGGGTCTTCACTTGGGAGATGAATAGATGGCATTTGCTATGAATTAAAGTTGTGAGACAGTTTGATTCTTAAATGTGGCAAAAATTAATGATCAACATTAAAAAGTGTTGATTGATTGGAGTTTATTCAAATGCATTTTCTGTATTATATATAGCTCAGTTGTTTTGTATGATCTTGCATCATGTAGTAAAGAGACCAAAGCACCCGATTGGCTGAGAGTGTAGTCATGTGCTGACATGTGTATGTGTGTCTGTATTTACACTGTCTGTAATCCGGTCACATGAAGCATGCCTTGAGCATTTCCATAATCCCAACGAGCTGCACCTGCTCACATATTCATAACCTACATATGTACACACATACTGTGCCATACGCATCAATATATTGAGATGTTACATAGCAACACATTGCACTAGGGGTAACACACTGTGTGCTCAATGGGTGCTAATCTGGACTATTCTTGGCTTCTTAACTCCACCGCAGTGTGCTTTCCAGCAGCCATGACTACCATATTGGCAGCTTTATATGGTATTTAAGACAACCTTCTGCAGGAAAGTCATATGAGCATTTCATGGTTATGTGGTAAAAATAAGTTATAATTTGTTTAAAGAAAATGAATCCCATTTTAGGACTATTAAGATTTGTTCTTTCCTTTGATGCTTGATTTTAGCTTTTGCTAAAAAAAAACAATTTGCATTACAGTTTTGATTGGTTTCGTAAATGAAATGCACAAAAAGTGATTTTGCATACACAGAAAGCATTTTAAATAAAAATGACAATGTGTCCAATGGTTCAAATAAACTTTGTGAAAATAAAACTAATCTAATTATGTGTGAAATAACCGTCATTTAGCATAACAGATACAATATACTTATTCTGACCTGTACTTATCTGTACTACAAAATTGTAGTAAATGTCAAATTGTTAAAACGGTTGCTGATAGATAGTGGTGTAAATGATATTGCCAAAGTGTAAAGATTTAAAATAGCAAAAAATAAATAAATTAAATAAATAAATTATATAATATATTAATTGGGCTGCACGGTGGCACAGTGGGTAGTGCTGTCACCTCACAGCAAGAAGGTCGCTGGTTCGAGCCCTGGCTGGGTCAGTTGGCATTTCTGTGTGGAGTTTGCATGTTCTCCCCGTGTTCATGTGGGTTTCCTCTGGGTGCTCCGGTTTCCCCCACAGTCCAAAGACATGTGCTGTAGGTGATTTGGGTAAGCTTAATTGTCCGTAGTGTATGTGTGTATGTCCTGGTCCTCCAGGTTGGGGGTTGAGCGTTGGGCTAACAACTCACCTCATAAAAACTAGATGTTACGAAACACCAATATGGTGCGGCTAAATATCAACTTCGATAAAAATGGCCCTGGGAGTAAGTAAGCAAGCAAGAATTAATATATTAATTATATAATATATTGGTCACTAAAACAGGCTTAATTTCTTTATGCACAGTCAGTAAAATTTTGTTTTTGAATTTGAATTTATTTATTTAACAGGGACATGCACAAAATTACATTAACCTCAAAAAAGGATAGATGCATTGTGCCAGGTTTCAGCAAGGTTGCTATTTTCCACCTGCAGTCCCTGGACAGGTAAATCTTAAAACAATCAAAGAAAAAAACAATAGTAATAAAAAAATAAAATAAAATAAAATTGAAAAATAAAATAAAACAAAATAGCCAATTTCAGACATGCAGACACAATCACATACAGACTAAACACAGACAAATCAAACACAACGCTCAGTGTGTACAAGTTTGATTTGACAAAAACCACCTCCTGGTCAGGCGTGAAAATATCTTGTAGTTTGTGTGTGTGATTAATTCTGTTGGAAGAGTATTCCATAGACTTGTGGCTTTATAAGAAAAAGAGGATTGGCCAAATGAGGTTTTACGTCTAGGGACAATACACTCCTCTCTTACCGTGGAGCGTGTCGTTCGTGATGCTTTCTCTGATGTGTTTTGGGTTAAAATATGACAATGGACAAGCTTTTTTTGTTTTAAGCTAATATGTATTTCACCCACAATTTGCTCCTGTTTTTTTGTTTTGATTGTTGTCTAGTAAGGTCTTTATTTTAAACTCATCAAGTGCGAGTGCTTTCAAAATCCATGCGCAGTGTGTTTCTAAACATTAGATTTCCACTGAAATTGACTGTAAACCAAATCAAAGCAAACCACATTCTCACGACACACATTTGATTTGCATTGATTTTGTTGAAAAAGAAAATATCAAATGGCCACAGTTTTCTGACCATAACATTTCTGTCGTTTCACTCCTCGTGAAATCCACTGCAGGTTTTTGTTACGCGCATGCAAAAAAATGCAGTCATTTTGTTACTCGTCTCCGTGGGGCTGTTTCTTGCTTCCTAAATGCAATTGCTGTTATGAAGTTTCCCCTTGAGAATCTGTCTGCTGGCTCAATAATCATAAAACTTTCCTTCATCCCCATAGCAGTGAATAGCGCTGTGGTGGTAAGTCTGTGTGTGTTTCTGTGTGCAGATCTGATCTCGACCACCAACGAGACAAACGTGAACATCCCTCAGATGGCTGACACACTATTTGAGAGATCCACCAATGCCAGCTGGGTGGTGGTATTCAAAGCTCTAACCACGACCCACCACATCTGCATCTACGGCAATGAGGTGAGAGAGAAGTTACTGTTTAAAGTACAAATGAACTAAGCATATTGATTTTGTTAGCTCACATTGCTAGTTTTGTGGTGAACAATTCATCTGTGCATGTTATTAAGAAAAAAATAAATGCTTTGCCCTTGTAATCTAAAATTAAAATCTGAAAATGCACTTCCTGTTTGTTTTCAGTTAAATTCTCAGATTACGAGGTATTGGGCGTGGCTAACATACTTAACCACGCCCCTCCACCTGTCAGTTTTGACAACAAATAGACATAGTGAGAAGGAGGTGTCTGTTAGGCTCTAATACTCTCCCAAAACACTTTTCCTGATATTTCTGAATGAAATGCCTACTTTACTACATCCAATCAGCTCGCAGTAGGAAAAACAAGCCACGCCCACTGTTTTCTCAATTAATATTCAGTTTCTCTAAGAACTGCATCACAATACGGAAAAAAACGGTCGCAGTTTCCGGTTCATGCAGACTTTAAACTCTATTCCTTTAAATCTTTTTATCTAAATCTGTCAACGTGTTGAAACTATGAAAATTTGGTAACACTTTACTTGAAGGGGTGTTCATAAGATTGTCATGAAACAGAAGATGAAACCGTCTTTCGGATGAGACGTTAAACCGAGGTCCCGACTCTCTGTGGTCGTTAAAAATCCCAAGATGTCCTTCGAAAAAGAGTAGGGGTTTAACCCCGGCATCCTGGCCAAATTTGCCCACTGGTCTCTGTCCATCATGGCCTCCTAACCATCCCCATATCATAACTGGCTTCATCACTCTGTTTCCTCTCCACCAATCAGCTGGTGTGTGGTGTGTGGTCTGGCACAATATGGCTGCCGTCGCGTCATCCAGGTGGATGCTGCACACTAGTGGTGGATGGGGATATCCTCCCCCCCAATGTGTAAAGCGCTTTGAGTGTCTAGAAAAGCGCTATATAAATGTAAGGAATTATTATTATTATTATTTATAATCATGACATGACATCATGAATGTGAATGAGATTTTATGCATCCTTATGACAACTGTTATTAAGTGTCATTTGCTCAGTTATGTCATTTTAAATGCAAAGATGACATTGTTTGTTATGACAACTTGACATAAATCACAACCAGTCTTTATCTGGAATTTTCTTTATGACAATTCCAAGACAACAAAACTTGTCATAAATCTGTCATAAACATGATTGTCATGAGGCCATTATTATTGTGTCATGATTATTTTTCTGATCACGTTTTTAGTGGAACGAACTGCATTTGTCATTAAAAGTGTCATTATTCTGTCAAATAATTTTTAACAGCATCATTAATATTTAATGTTAAATTCAGCTTGTACCACTGTAGTTGAGGTAAAAAAATATTAATAATGCTGTTATAAAATTCATGACATTTAGAATGGCTTTATGACAATCAATCAATGTTTATGACAGATTTATGACAAGTTTTGTTGTCTTGGTAATGTCAAGTTGTCATGACAAATACAAAGACTGTATGTCTAAGGTTGTGATGTATCTGTTTGTCAAGTTGTCATAACAAACTATGTCATCTTTGCATTTAAAATATCATAATTGAGTGAATGACACTTAATGATAGTTGCTATAAGCATGCATAAAATCTCATTCACATGATTATAAAGGTTTCATGACAGCATGTGAACACCCCTTCAAGTAAAGGGTTACCGAAAAATGTAAATAAGCTTCCATTAGTTAATATTAGTTTATTACAAACACTTAACAAAACATTTATTACAATATTATTAATCTTTGTTAATGTTACTAATGAAAATACAGTTTTTGTATAATAATAATAAGTTATAAATGCAATAAATTCTTAAATGTTTTAAGATTTCTCCATTTTAAATCCCTGCAGAGATTCATCCAGTATTTGGCATCGAGGACTTCCCTGTTCAATCTCAGCAACTTTATTGACAAAACAGGAACCCATGGTGAGTTTCTGTGCATTTGTGTGTGAGCTGAATGTACACAGAAACTTCATTCAATTGTCACTCAATTTGTAGCGTGTTGCATAAAGTAATTCCACAAAATGTGTTGCATAACATTCTATAAAATGTGATCAACTAATGTTGGTTATTTGTTTCCGTCCTCAAGGTTATGACATGTCTACATTCATCAGACGATATGCACGGTATCTGAATGAGAAGGCATATGCTTACCGCGCGATGGCCTTCGACTTTACTCGAGTTAAGAAGGGGTATGTTGATTGCTTCTTGGAACAGAATGACACAATTGCTACCTATAGTTACTAGAGCTGTGGTGAAAAAAAGAGCAATATTTGTTGTTAAAACTAGCGTAGAGCGCCATCTGCTGTTAAAAGCCTAGCCTAGAGCACCATCTGCTGTTAAAACTAGCGTAGAGCGCCATCTGCTGTTAAAAACCTAGCCTAGAGCACCATCTGCTGTAGCCTAGAGTGCCATTTGCTGTTAAAAACCTAGCCTAGAACACCATTTGCTGTAACAAACTAGCCTAGAGCACCATCTGCTGTTAAAACTAGCCTAGAGCGCCATCTGCTATTACAAACTAGCCTAGAGCACCATCTGCTGTTAAAACTAGCGTAGAGCACCATCTGCTATTACAAACTAGCCTAGAGCACCATCTGCTGTTAAAAACTAGCCTAGAGCGCCATCTGCTATTACAAACTAGCCTAGAGCACCATCTGCTGTTAAAACTAGCCTAGAGCGCCATCTGTAGAAGTTCATAATCGATTCGTGAGAGAATATTTTTCATTAAACGTACTCATAGACATCACCTATATGATTTAAAATGTGTGTGTGTGTGTGTGTGTGTGTGTGTGTGTGTGTGTGTGTGTGT
>CAIGQV010019029.1:14987329-15044082 GCA_903798115.1 Danio jaintianensis | reverse complement strand
TGTGTGTGTGTGTGTGTGTGTGTGTGTGTGTGTGTGTGTGTGTGTGTGTTTTCAGAGCTGAGGGTGTGATGAGGACTATGGCTACTGAGAAGCTCTTGAAAGGCATGCCTGCCCTGCAGACTCAAGTGGACACGCTGCTGGAGTTTGACGTGAGTAACATCTTCTTTGAAGACATCCCATTAAAGACAGCATATACTATAGTTGCAATATGTTTTCCTTTCCTAATGTGACTCATATTTATGTGAAACATCTTCTTAAACAATAAAATAATTTAAGACGGGACTTGAGTTTGTACTTCTGGAGTTGACTGTTTGATGGTCTGCTATTGGTTGATCCCATGTGATTGACAGGTGTGAGTCCCGCCCTCACACTAGTAAACAAAAGTTATTATGATTAAAGATTACAAGGGCACATTAATATATACACATACACTTTAAACTGAGAAGCCCATTGCCAATGAGAAGCCCAGATTAAGACTTGATAAATTAAGTAGGCTGAACTTAAATTTTGCCTTTTTTTTTACACACAGGTTCATCCTAAAGACTTGAACAACGGAATTATAAACGCAGCATTCATGCTTCTCTTTAAGGATCTGATCAAGCTCTTCGCCTCCTACAATGATGGCATCATCAATCTATTAGGCATGTAATAAATAATATATTAACTGCATTACATCTATTTATTATTATTATTTTTTTTAATTATCAGTTTTATTTTGGTTATTCAGAGAAATATTTCAAAATGAAGAAGTCGGAGTGCAAGGACTCTCTGGAGATTTACAAGAAATTTCTGACCCGAGTGACCAAAATTGCTGAGTTCATGAAAATCGCTGAGGTGAGGCAGGAAGCGGAGATGTGTTAAAGTCAATTATATGTGTATAAAACATCAATTCACAACATGATTATTGTGTTTGTTCTGCAGCAAGTAGGAGTGGATAAGAATGACATCCCTGACATCTCTTATGTAAGTCAGCTATGGCATTTCCATGTGTTTAGTGTGTCACAAGCTCTTAATTTTTGTCTAATTTCAAGTCCAAATGTCTAAAAAATGTTAAATCTAGAAGCATTTTCCAGACAAGTAAAAAATATTGTCTTGTTTTCAGAAATTAAAGAGTCAAAATTAAGTGAGTTTTTCCTTAAAATGAGCAAAATAACCTAAAATAAAATAATTTTGTAGCTGCTTTGAAATAGTATTATTTTGCTTACCCCATTGGCAGATTATTTAGCTTGTTTTAAGGAAAAACTCAATTAATTTTGACATATTATTTCTGAAAACAAGACAATATATTAAACTTGTCTAGAAAATACTTCTTGATTTAAGAATTTTTCGATATTTAGACTAGGAATAAGACAAAAGCTCTAAGTAAGAAAAGCATTTATGCAGTGTAAGAATCAAGGCAAATATTGATTTCTAGCTGTCGATGGATCGTGAAAACACTATAGCACAGTCTACAAGGCTTTTACAGTAATGAAGTAAATCTGTGTGAGTGTCAAAGAGCTTTTCATCCATGCTAACTGAGCGCCGTAATTGCTTTCCTTGTGGGGATTCCCAGTGTCTGCATCCTGGCGTAGTTGCAGATCTAGCAGATTCAGACAGTGAAGACTGTCCCTTTAAAGACTGCCGCAACGAAGAGCCGGTAACCAGAAGGCTGATATGGGACACAGTGATCTGTACATCTCAGTGCATTGTTTTTTACCTGAAATATCTCTTATGTTGGCTATTTAATCACAAAACACCACTGATTCATATACAGTTGAGAATTATTAGCCCTCCTGTTAAATTTTAATTCTATATTTGTTCCCCAATTTCTGTTTAACATAGAGAAGCACATTTCTAAACATAATAGTTTTAATAACTTATTTCTAATAACTGATTTCTTTGATCTTTGCCATGATGACAGTAAATAATATTCTACTAGATATTTTTCAAGATACTAGTATTCAGCTTAAAGTGACATTTAAAGGCTTAACTAGGTTAATTAGGCAAGTTAGAGTAAAGTATAACAGTGGTTTGTTCTGTAGACAATCAAAACAAATATTGCTTAAGGGGGCTAATAATATTGACCATAAAATGTTTTTTTAAAAATTAAAAACTGCTTTTATTCAAGCCGAAATAAAACAAATAAGACTTTCTCCAGAAGAAAACATATTATAGGAAATACTGTAAAAAAATTCCTTGCTCTGTTAAACATAATTTGGGAAATATTTGAAAAAGAAAAAACATTCACAGGAGGCTCAAAGTAGTAAGAGCTCTTAGATTTTGCTGGTATTTACTCACCTTCAAGTCAGCTATGTTCTGAATGGCGTAAATAGTGAGTAACAGCAAATCCTCATCTTTTTTGGGTGAACTATCCCTTTAAAAGACCTTATTAAAAACATATGTGACCCTAGTCCTTTTGTTGCACGGGTATATTTCCATGGCTATAACCAAAATACATTGTATGGTTTAAAATGATTGATTTTTCTTTTATGCCAAAATCATTCGAATATTAAGTAAATATCATGTTCTGTGAAGATATTTAGCAAATTTCCAACCATAACTTTATCAAACCTCAATTTTTTTTGGTAATGTGCATTGATGGGAACTTTAAACGAGATTTTCTCAGCATTCTTTTGGGGTTTTTCAGTATTTTGATTTTCAAAATGTTATATCTCAGACAAATTTTGTCCTATGCTGACTAAGTATATTGGTTTTGTAGTCCAGGATCACATATTATAAATATGACTGTACTGACAGTAGTGGATAAAAACACAAACACTTAAAAGCTGGAACATATAAGCACTACATTGGTTAACACAAACTAACAAATAATAATATGTCTACAGCATAATCTAAGCATAAATTAATAATAAGCATAAAGCGTAATCTTAATGTTATTTAGCCCATTTACTAATACATTATTAAAATCTAAGGTGAAATCTGTTAACATGAAGTAATAATAAACAATTGTATTTTATTAACTAACATTGCTGTAAAAAAAAAAACCTTGCTCCAAGTTAATTCATGTTAACACATGCATTAGTTAATGTTAACAAACGAGACTTTAGTGTACAGTGTTACCCTATTGTCTTCTCTGCAGTTGCTGTTGAAGTTGTTTCATAATTTATGACCTGCAACACTGACACTGTTATTGAATTGAATTGTATCAACACAATCTGTATTGGACAGAATAATGACATGGTCGTCTATTTAGAGCTGCTTTAGAGATTACAAAATATATATATATTAAAATTTCTTTATAATATTCTCACTGTTAATGTAAGTTTATGACTATAAAGCTGCTTTGAAACCTATAAATTGATTTTATAAAGTGCTATATATATATAAATATGACTTGACTACGCTTTTTTTTCTGACACCAAGGGGTCACATCACAATTAGCCTTTCGTTCAGAAGCTGTAAAAGGCAATGCACTGAAGTCCAGCACTGTCCCATGGTTTTTGAGTTGATTGAGTTGCAGTGCTGTGAGTGGTTTGAATAAAGGTTTTCAGCAGGGTTTGATGTTGTGTTTCTATGGTTTGGATTTGCAGTGGCACTTTAAGAGAAACTGAAATCAAATGTTTGATCTGCTCATCAGTGATATGTGTGTTTTATTCTGTGGTCTTCAGGCACCCAGCAGTATTCTGGAGTCACTGGAGACGCATATGAACAGTCTAGAGGGCAAGAAAGGGTACGAGACCTCCTAACTCATCCTAAACCACTTTACTGTAAATGTTAGAGGGGAAATAAAACAAACTGCATTTGATACCATTAAAAAATATTATTTTTGCAGCTTGTTCAAACTACTTACTTAAAATGAGCTGAATCAACACAATTCTTGAGTTTTTTGGCAGGGGCAACTTAATTGTTTTATGTTCAATCCACTTAAATTTGTAAAAACAATTATGTTAACTTAATCGATTTGTGTCGAGACAACATGAAGGGATTGTGTGGAACCCCGCATTTTTTACAGTGTAGAAAACCTGGTTACACTTTATTATACGGTGACGTAGTCATTCATGTACTTACTATATGGTTGGCTTAGAATGGGGGTTAGGTTTAGGGTTAGTTGCATGTAATTATGCATAATTCATTGTAGTTTCTACTTAGTAAGTGCATGGAACATGTGTAACTACATCACCAACTAAAGTGTTATAATAAAAAAAATTAAAGCAAGGCACATAACCATGGCTTGTCTTTGCCGTTTTTGTATATAAAAATCAGAAAGTCTTACAAAAAATGTGTGTGTGTGTGTGTATTAATAATAATCCCATGTTACTTTTTTTCCTCCTCCATGGATTTCTTTAGGGATGGGTGAGTACATTTTAAGTAATCTCATCAACATTTTGGTCAGTAACACTTCATTTTAAGTATTTCCACTATTAACTACTGGCTTATTATTATTATTATTATTATTATTATTATTATGATATTGGCTGTTTATTAGTACTTATAAATTATGATCTTATTCTACATCCACAATCTAATACCTAAACCTAACTACTACCTTACTAACTATTAATAAGCAACAAATGAGAAGTTTATTGAGCTAAAAGTCATAGTTAATGGTTTATTAATAGCGATATAATTATAGTTTAAAATAAGGTGTGACCTTTTGTTCTTTTGATTTAAAACCATCTGTTCACTTGTATCTCTGTTTATATCTTTCAGGTCACCCACAAAGGTAAGTGAGCACTTTATTTGTTTCAAATTGTAATAATTTCATTGATATAGCCCAACATTCAGTTGAAGTCAGAATTATTCGCCCTTCTGTGAATTTTTCTTTTTTAAATATTTCCCAAATGATGTTTAACAGAGGAAGGACTTTTTCACAGCATTTGCTATAATATTTTTCCTTCTGGAGAAAGTCTTTTTCAGCTAGAATAAAAGCAGTTTTTTACTTTTTTTTAAGACCATTTAAGGTCAATATTATTAGCCCCCTTAAGCAATATATAGTTTTTGATTATCTATAGAAGAAACCATCATTATACAATGACTTGCCTAATTACCCTAACTTGCCTAATTAACCTAGTTAAGCCTTTAAATGTCACTTTAAGCTGAATACTAGTGGCTTGAAAAATATCTAGTCAAATATTATGTGCTGTCATCATGGCAAAGATAAAAGAAATCAGTTATTAGAAATGAGTTATTAAAACTATTATGTTTAGAAATGTGTTGAAAAAATCCATCAAACAAAAATATACAGGGGGCTAATAATTCAGGAGGGCTAGTAATTCTGACTTCAGCTGTATGCTCAAACTGTTGCTCCGTGTTATTATGTTATAGGGATCACCTACCAATAACGTGTCTCCAACCTCCACTCCCGCCAAATCTGGTGCAGCCGTTCCCACTTTGGAGCCTCCGCGTGCCGACGCCGCACCTGCTGCCGAAACTGCCACCGAGTCAGTGACCCGTGTGACCCACACGTCCCCTCCTGAGGATAAAATAATAATCAGAAAAACACATCATAGCTGTCATTTGTTTATAAAAGTGTGTCTCTGTCTCACCATAGTTCTCTTCTGGATCTGGACCCGCTGTCTTCCTCTGGACCGTCAGGAGGAGCATCAGCTGCACCCACATCTTGGGGAGGTACAACCTAAAAACATACATAAATACACACACACAGGTTTGTAAATATATATAAAAATTACACAAAATATATATTTATGTACATATAAATATATACATAAATATACACACAGACACGCACGCACACACAGACACACACATAGGTTTGTTTTTGTGAAATATGGGGACATTCCATAGATTTCCATTGTTTTTATACGGTACAAACTGTATTTTCTATTGCAATAACCAACCCGATTAGGAAACTGTGTATATAAAAATCATTCTGTATGATGCATAAGCTTATAACATAAGCAATGTCCCATAATTCACCATCTCCCATGTCATACCCATGTCATTTTACACATTTGTGTCCTGATATATCACAGAAATGTGCACATGCACACACACACACACGCACGCACGCACGCATGCACGCACGCACACACACGCACACACACACACACACACACACACACACACACACACACGAGACACACTGCATGTGCATTAAAGGGATAGTTCACTCAACAATTACACTTTGCTATTAAAGTGCTTATCCCCAGGTCATCCAAAGATTTAGGTGGTTTTCTTCACTAAAACATTAAAGAGTATTTTTTGGAGTGTATGCTCAAACTGGCTTAATTTAATATGAAACCATAAAATATTTATAATATTAACTTATCTTCTCAACATGAAACCGCATTCACTACTCTTTTCATTTATGTAATGTGACAAATTTTAGAGAGAAACAGGTCATAAAAAAAAAAAATTACATGTAGGACTCAGTGTCATGAAAAATAGGAAGGCTAGATGACTTTAACCATAAAAAACAGTGTGTATTTCACTTGACACCAATGAATTGTGGACAAAAATTTCATATGGATATATTTACCAGAGTTTCTAGTTTCAAAAGTAAGATTTAAGACTATTTAAGTCTATTTTAAGACCATTATGAATGAAGATTAAGAAGTAGGCTTCAATAGTAATCGTAATATCATATTATTTTTGGAGTAACGAAAGAAAGAACTACAAAAGCACATAATAAAAACACACACACATTCTAAAGTTGTGTGGGAGCATTTCAATTGGTTTTTGGAGGTAGTGTTACATAGACATAAAAAATTAAGACCTGCTTAAACGTATTTAAGACCTAGACCCAGAACAAACCTTTAAAGGGGTCCTGTTATGCTTTTTCCCTTTTTGAAATGTGTTAGTCTGTGTGTAGTGTATGTTGGACATAAAAAAGATAAGAAAATGTACAAATCTCAAAGTCCACTAGAAAGGGAGATATTTAGTGTTGAAAAAAAAAATCTAATTTCAAGAACTACAACAAACGGCTTAATAGACAACAAGTGTTGTTTTCCAGGGTTTTACTGATGTCATGAAAAATTGGTCCAAATCCCACCTATAGAAGTTCAAAAGTAGACCCAAAAAACAGAGTAAACCCTTTAAAAATGAGTAAAATAGGACCCCTTTAACACTTTAATGCATGTGTCTTAATAAATGTTTAACCACATTTGATAACCAAGTATCTTTTTCCTTCTGTTTGCAATTTGCCGCCGTCCCATCAGATCTGCTGGGGTCAGGTAAGCATTGCTGGCTTTTGATTTTGCGTGTATTCATGTGATTTGATGTGTTAAATGTTTCACTCACTTGATTAAACATTGTAGTTCATCTGGAAAATTGAAATTACAGCCTGACAGTCCTATGTATGACAATCCTAGCCATCCATTTAGCCTCTCTCCTCTCAGTCTTTGCTCAGTAGAATCTCTCTGTCTCTCTCCCTCTTATCCTCTTTCCCTCTTCTTTGGTTCCTTTTCTGGTTGTATGTTGATTTTTTTGTTGTTTATATTGGTCCGCTGGGGGCGTGGCTATGCAGAAATAGGTTCCCTTACTACAGAGACTCTCCTTCCTGACCCAACCCCCGCTGTAGACTCCGCCTCCTCAGCCACGCCCACCACCACAGTTGCCGAGGCAGCCGTTTCTTTGGCTCCTCCTCCTTCCGCTGCCGGGGCTTCCTCCGGCTCAGCGGATCTCCTCGGAGGTCAGTAGAGAGCTTTCTTCCTTAAGAAGATATTTTTCTGGGGAAAAAGGCTGTGCCACATTCAGAAACAGAGGAACATCCCAGAACAGAGATAAAAGATCCAAATCATAATCTGTGCTGTTTCATTTGTAATCACATTTGTGTGCAGTCTGTAGTCACCATCGCTCCGCCATTCATGTCTGCTGTAGAAATCTAGCGCTCCTCATTTCTGTTTCTGCTTTACATCTTCTTCCATGCCACTCTTTTGCAGCTTTTCATTCGTTTGTCATCAATGCTTGTGAATTAAAATTACATATGAATTTTAATCATTTTGATTATTCTTATGTGCACATTCATAGACTGCACAGTAAGATTAATCAGGCTTTCATTTACAGCTTTAAAGTCAGCAAATGCCAGAAGGCGTAAGGTCAAGATGAAATTTAAACTGACCCATTTTACTTTCTAATACATGTTCCTATAAATATAAGACAATTTTTTTTATTTAACAATATTTAATTGAAATATATATTTTTTTTATCATTATATTATATATATTATTATATCATTATGGGGCGACACGGTGGCTCAGTGTTTAGCACTGTCGCCTCACAGCAAGAAGGTCACTGGTTCGAGTCCCGGCTGGGCCAGTTGGCATTTCTGTGTGGAGTTTGCATGTTCTCCCCGTGTTGGCGTGGGTTTCCTCCGGGTGCTCCGGTTTCTCCCACAGTCCAAATACATGTGGTATAGGTGAATTGGGTAAGCTAAATTGTCCGTAGTGTATGTGTGTTAATGAGTGTGTATGTGTGTTTCCCAGTACTGGGTTGCAGCTGGAAGGGCATCCGCTGTGTAAAACATATGCTGGATAAGTTGGAGGTTCATTCTGCTGTGGCGACCCCTGATTAATAAAGGGACTAAGCCGAAAAGAAAATGAATGAATGAATATTATTATATCATTATATTATATATACATACACGCAATTTTATTTTAAAATATGTTTATATTTATTATATTTATTTTAAATACATATATTATTAATTATATATATGGCATTCTACTGGAACTTTAGTTTTTATTTTTACATTTTAAATTAAATTAATATTCTATTAATATTCTCTTTTATAATATTTAATACCTGTTTAAGGCTCTTCTGCTTTCTTTTAATTGAATTTCCTGTTTTACCTGGCATTGCACCACAGTATGAAAGTGAAATGGGTTATGAATGTTTCATATTACCAAAATGATCAGATGGTAGACTAGTGATTTTAAAAATTAGCCTACAAAAAACATAAATTATAATATTTTACATGTGAAATGTCTTTCCTTTTGAACTCTGCATGACACTGAAGTCTGTCATCTTCCTCTCTTTCTCTCTCTATACTGTCTATTCTCTCTTTTTCCTCTTCTTTTTCTTCGCCTTTTAAACGTCAACCCTTTGGCCCTCGGGCTCCAGATGTGTTTGCGGCCCCTGAAACAGCTGCTGCTGCAGAGGGTGGGGCCACCGCGTCCACGCCCACTCCTGCTGCCGATGGCACCGCGCCAGCCGGTGGGTGACAGCACTGCATATAATAACAGCCCATTACGAGAGTGTGTGTGTGTTCGCCTGAGTGTTTTCATTGACCGTACTGAAAAACCACATCGAGCCTCTCCTACAGCCTCTAATGAAGCCTCCTCTGGTCACTGCTGAGTTTTCTGAATTGGCATCGGTGTTGCCATGGAGATTGCTATCTGTGTTGCTAGGGCACTAGTCTTTGAACACTGAAGTTCTGTTCTCTGGAGGGCAGAAGCATATGTTGACTTGTTATATGTGCAACATATCCAACAGTGCTGGTTTTCTGCTCAATTTTCACTGCCTTTAATTCCACTTCCATGAGAGAGAGGTTTATCTATTTTTCTTCATCATCCTTCCTTCTTTTAAGTTTCATCTTAAGGGCATATTTATGAAGCATATACGCTACCTGACAAAAGTCTTGTCGCCTATCCAAGTTTTAGGAACAAGAAATAATAACTTGACTTCTAGTAGATCATTTGGTATCAGAAGTGGCTTATATGAAAGACAAAGGCATCTAGATTACTCTTATTTTACCAAAATAAAATATGATCATGCCTTGATTTTGAATTATTTAATTAGAACAGTAAGGTCTGACTTTGCTTAGACAAAAGTCTAGTCACTTTACAGAAATAATGTACAATATAAAGTCATGGTGCAGTGGAAAAAGAATGAATATTGTGTATGACTCTCATGAGCTTGGAGGACTGCATCCATACATCTCTGCAATGACTCAAAGAACTTATTAATAAAGTCATCTGGAATGGCAAAGAAAGCGTTCTTGCAGGACTCCCAGAGTTCATCAAGATTCTTTGGTTTCATCTTCAATGCCTCATCTTCAAATCCATCTTACCCCAGACATGCTCAATAATGTTCATGTCTGGTGACAGGGCTGGCCAATCCTGGAGCACCTTGACCTTCTTTGCTTTCAGGAACTTTGATGTGGAGGCTGAAGTATGAGGAGGAGCGCTATCCTGCTGAAGAATTTGCCCTCTCCTGTGGTTTGTAATGTAATGGGCAGCACAAATGTCTTGATACCTCAGGCTGTTGATGTTGCCATTCACTCTGCAGATCTCTTACACGCCCCCATACTGAATGTAACCCCAAACCATGATTTTTCCTCCACCAAACTTGGAGAATCTTGGGTCCATGCAAATGATCAACTAAAAGTCAAGTTATTATTTGTTGCTCTTACAACTGGGATCGACGACAAGACTTTTGTCAGGTAGTAGGTGTATATATATATATAATATATAAGAGTAAAAAGATAACTTGTAGCTTGAGTGTGCGAGACTTCCAGTGTCCATGTTTTGTTTTATCTGTACAAATATAGTCTTTTTACAGTGTATTTAGATATTTACTGTAGCATCTAATCAGAAGTCTCGCACGTACACAAAAATAGAGCAAAATAAGGTGAATATGACCAATTACCCCAACAGGAAAATGTTTTTAAATGTTAACCCTCTTCTCCCGGTAGATCCCTTTGCTCCAGCGGCTGGTACTGCTGATAGTTCCCCTCAGTTGGACTTGTTCTCCATGCAGCCAGTAGATGACAGTAACTCTCTCTTTAGCTCAGTGGCGCCCTCTACTGTCCAGGAGTCTCTCTCCACCAACACCAGCATTGTAGCACCAACTGCTTCCCCAGCCCCAACGATAGACCTGTTTGCTGGTAAAAAACAAAAGAAGCAAATAAATAAATAAACCCTTATAGGCTAGACATTTACTGTATCATGTCCCACTTCTTAAAATCGGGACTAGCAATCTTTGAGAGTTAAAGCAGTTAAAGGTTAAAAAGCGTTAAAGGATTAGTTCACCCAAAAATGAATATTCTGTTATTAATTACTCACCCATATGCCATTTCATTTCTCTGAGACTTTCATTCATCTTCGTTATGCAAATTATTATATTTTAGATTAAATCTGGGAGGGGCACGGCACGGTGGCTCAGTGGTTAGCATTGTCGCCTCACAGCAAGAAAGTCGCTGGTTTCGCAGTACTGTGTTTCCCAGTACTGGGTTGCGGCTGGAAGGGCATCTGCTGCATAAAACATATGCCGAAATAGTTGGTGGTTCATTCTGCTGTGGTGACCTCTGAAACAGAGACTAAGCTGAAGGAAAATGAATGAAGCTCTCTGTCCAGAAAAGTAAACAAAAAATTTGTAGGCTTTAGTGGTTCGACTGTAATCATACGAAGCTCCAAGAACACTTTTGTTCACCAAAAAATGGTTATAATGACTTTCAGTGTCTTTTGCATCAGATTAAAGCGTGCATTTACTATGGTCAAAATAATCTATAACTGCAAAACATTGTATCGTGGACAATAACCTGTTGCTGAAGAGAAGACAAAAGTGAACAAATTTCTTTTTACAGTTTTTTTGGTGCACAAAAGTGTTCTTGGAGCTTCATATGATTAAAGTTGAAGCCACATGGAGTGTTTTGACAGTGTTTTTGGTCTCAGGACCATGCATGGTGTCAGAGAGCTCCCGGATTTTATCTAATTTGTGTTTTGAAGATAAATGAAGGCCTCTGGGGATTGAAAGGACACAAGGGGGACGAATTAATAAAAGAATTATCATATTTGCTTGAACTAAGCCTTTAAAACCCATTTTGATTTCACATTAGACGTTTGTGCTAAGCATAAACGCAAGAGAACTAAGATACAAGTTAGAACTTTTCCAGATTTTAATTGGTTTGATTTGTTTTTTTGTATGTGTATTATAGGAATATTATTTCTTTATGTTTGTGTTCATAAATGTTGTGTTGTGTTTAGGTTTTTTCGATCCCATGCCAGACTCATCTGTTCCCAAAACAGACCCAAATCCCAGTCTAGACTTGTTTTCAGCAGGTACTCGCTGAAGTGCATCTTATTCCTGCCTCGGTTGTACATTGTTTTCTTTCCATTATGTCCTTGACTGCTCAAGGTGAGCCAAATATGCTTCTCTCCTGGGGCAGCCGAAGGAACTGACCGTCTAACACTTTAATTTCTCTCACTCCCTCAGGCCTTCATTCCCTTCACCTCTCTGTCTGTGTTTCTCCTGACGCGTTTCCAAGGGCTATTAGTTAGATGGACCCTTTTCACATTTGCAGGTTTCTCAGCAGCGGAAGTCGTCATAGTTGGGTAAACTTAGAGCGCAGTAAACGAGAGAGTACAGCAAATATATTTTACAATCCTATTTGCTGAACTAATAAAAGAAAAACTCCACGATGGTGTTATCAAGACTTGAAAAAAGGAAAAAAATAGTGTGAGACTGATGATGGCAGCCAGAGGAGAGAATAAGGTCAAATTTCCGGTCCTGGGTAGGGTTGCACCAACTGATCGTAAGTTCTTTCTTAAACTGGAACGTAAAGTCCACACTAGGGGCTTAAAAAATACTAGCTAGTTTGTAACTAAATTTGTTCTCACTTCGGTTGCACCACATGTTCTTAATGCAAACCGTAGTTAGTAGGTCGTAAGCTCTCCGTAAAGTCATGCGTAGTCGCACTGAATTACATAATATCCAATAAAAAGCATTTAAATCGTTAAATTGCTTTAAAATTCTGCAACTAATGCATCTATGGCAGGGCAGGGCAAGGCAAGGCAAGTTTATTTATATAGCACATTTCAAACACAGTGGCAATTCAAAGTGCTTTACATAAACAAGAATAAAAGAGACAAGTATAAATAAGATAAAAATGAATTATCATTAACGAATGAAAATTAAATGATAAATTACATTTTTATACTACATTACAGTCATTATTAACAGACGACGCACACACCTGCATGGACGCGAAATACACAAGAAGTTATCAAAACATTAAACTAAACATAAAAAATTTTGTGAAAGAAAAAAAGAGCAGGGAAAATAACTCAGTCATGAAGAAACTCTCGTTTTAATTGATGGATACAATTAACAAAAAACACTCCTTGAAAGAAAATTAAACTTCTTTCACAAACCGAAGCAAATGCGAGATTTGGGAGGAAAATAAGGCTGTGAGTAGAGAGAGATCCTTCTTCATTATTATTGTGAGCTCCTTAAGGTAAACTAATCTCGCTGTCATCTCTTTTCTACCTTTATACATGGGGGGAGGCAGCCGTAAATATTTAGTTGGAGCGTAGCGTTGCGTTTAAACTAAGTTCAGTGGTGCAACACAAAAATATTTAGTAGCACGTAAATTGTAACTTAGTGTCCCTTTAAATCACAACTACACTACTGCTGGTGCAACCGGCCCCTGCCCCATAGACGCTGCATTAGAAACGCCTCACACAAACGGTAATTCATTTTTTGTAATTTGATGCAAAGATGATATAATACATACATAAATACATATAAATGTTCAAACGTTTTTAAAAACATCTAAATATTAAAAACTTTCAATGATTTAAGATGCTTGATGACCGTTAAACACGTCATAACAGTCTTGTGAAAAGGGTCCATTATCCCCACTTAGAGACCCTAGGGCTTATCTTTCTATTTATCTATGATGCACAAATATTCATACCGATTCAGATATTTAATCTTGACAGTGTTTGTTAAAATGAGCATTAAATAAGTAGCAAACTAAACTCCTTCCTGTGCTCCAGATGTGTTTGGTCCTCCTGCTGCTGCTTTAGCTGCCCCCATGAGCTGGCCAGACAGTGGGGCAAATCTGGACCTGTTTGGGGGTTGGTAACTACCCCAGTGTGCATGATGGGGGTCTGATTTGCTCATAGGGTTGCTGTGGATTCTTTACACTTGGTATTAAGATGTATTTTTATCATTCCGAGGTTATAATATATTATATTGTCTTAACAATTTTACTTAGTTTTAGTTTTTCCACTTTTGATCAGCTCCAGTGGTAGTCAAAGACACATCTGACTGGATTGCTTTTTATAAACAATTACTTTCTGCCTACTCACTAACACAGGGTCATTATAGGATGATTTGTGAGTAAGATCAGAAAAAGAAGGTTTTAATACTGTTTAATTACAATCAGAATTCAGTAATATTCATACAACGTCACAGTGACCTCTCCTACAAAAGTGATGGAGAACACATTTGTATGCATCTTAATATCAAGTAGATGGTGTCTTTTTTTGGGAAACACAGCTTTTCTATTGGACGATGAACTACGGACAGTGGTTTAAAGGGATTTCTTGGCCTGACAGGAAAGGTGGAAAGGCTTAAAAAGGTGTACGTGTGTGAGCTTTTGTGTGTGTGAGTTTGTTTCTAAGCACATTTCTGGCTTTAATATACAGTATTTGCTCTTGCTAACAAAATGTTATAACAATGTTTTCTTGAAGTTCCATTTCTGTCATTGCAATATTGAAACATTCTCTGAACTTTCAAGATGTCCAACTTTATTTTATTTTACATTAAGGACAAGACCAAAATGATAACATAAAGTCTCTGTCTCTCTCTGGGCTTGTGTCTCTCAGCGTAATGGCTTTGGCTCATTATAAACTCTTTTACCTTCATGCTGCATGGATGGAGCAGAATCTGCGGGTGCTGGTGAGGCCAAACCAGCTGCAGCCGCTGCAGCAGGAGGAGGAGATCTGATGTCGGGTACGTCACCTGCAGCCCTCAACATCTTCATGACATTCTCATTGTGCACATATTTATGTCCAGTGTTCAAAAGTCACATTTGCAACCATCACAGTCCAAATCATGGAAACTGCAGCACTTTTACGTACCCCTAAGAAAAAAGTGCAAAAAATAAATAAATAAATAAATAAAATTTACAGTGAAAAGCCAGCAGCTGTGGTTGCCAGAACAAAAATACAGTATAAATCCTAAAACATTTTTCTAAATTTTACGGTAAACTGCTGTATTTCATTAATTTATAGTATTATACACCAGCGTTTACATAAGTTACACCAGTGTAGTACACAAGTACTAACACTATGCACCATGGATCCTGTCATACAAACGGCCCAAGTGTTTTTTTGCTATTTTCAGACCGACGCATGTTTCATTTTCACATTTTGCACCACGTTGTTTTAATTAAAAAAAGCATTTGCACCACTTTGTGCACTCATGGACGTGCTGGTCTGAAAAGGAAGTGTGTTCAGGTGTTGTTGGCACATTGTTATTTTAAGGCACCTGAAATATTCTGCACCATTGACAACTAAAAGCTGCTCTAAAGTCAATGACGCATAGTTTTTATTTGTTAAAGAACACGTTAGTGTTATGCAGCTATGCGGGTCCAAAACATGCATACACATTGCTTAATACACACACAGGGATGTGCAGCAACACAAAAATATATTTAAAAATATGAATCCACTGCCAAAGGGGCCAAATTAAAAAGGCTTTTGCCGTAGATGGTCTTTAACCATTTTCCTGCTAGTGAAGCGTTCAGAGTTTCTGTTTACAAAGTCCACCATGTAAATAGCAAATGCGCCGTGGTACGACACAACTGACTCTTAAAGGGAATGGGCGATGAGACTGCTTTAATGCACGTTATGCTTAAAACACACCCATAACTCATTAAGAGAATAAGGACAAGCCTTTTAGACCATGCGCTGGTGCACAGACCTTTTTTTTCTATCCTTAAAAAAGCAAAGGCAGATTCGGATATGCCCTTACTGCTTTTGCCCAATTTGATTAAGACTTAGCACTTAGATCGTTGAAATAGAGCCCCATACATTTGTTAGACAGACAAAAACACAACCATAAGCATGTGTGGAGGAGGAAATCATATAATGAACCAAAGCGCATCACAATAAACTTTTCCAACCAGCAGAGAAACATATTAATATACAGAAGACGCTTAGTGTCATTCACACAACTACTAAACACCATCATGCTAACACATATCAAATTAAATCAATGCGATAAACATTATTTATCAACATTAGATGTAATATAAAACTCCAATGTACATAACTGATGAGAAAAATAAATAAATAAAAAGAACCATATTGCTGTGCCGGAAATTGTGGGAAAGTCAATAAATGGTTATTAACCATGTTACATTGTGCTGTTTAAGTGTTCCCTTTATTTTTTTAAGCAGTGTACATATTAAGGAATATTACTGTAAGGTTACTAGGTTAACCAGATTTTTACTGTAGCACTTTTACAGTTTTTTTAAAGGATTGAAATTCTGGTCATTTTTTACAGTGTAGATTCTCATTGAGATCAATGATGGAAAGCAAATGTGCTCAAATTTCAACATAAAATTATTTTATTACTTTTATTTTAAATGCATGTTATAGTGAACAATTTGTCCATGCACATTTTTCTACATTTTTATGTGTGATAACATCAGTTTTTAGTGATGTGTGTGTGTGTATGTGTGCTGATGTGAGACATTTAGACGTGGTGTTTTTGATATGTTGAGCTCAGTGTTGTTTCCATCTGTTTCTCTCACACATCTGTGGTTTATCTTCATCTCTGCATCACACAGACTGAGAAAGCCTTCTTCCCAATGCCTTGCTGCTTAATTCTGCTCTCTCTTTTCTCTCATTCGCTCATTCACTTTTGCTTGACGACGCTCTCTTCTTCCTAATCATGTTCACGTCCATTTCTTCCTCCAATGGTTCAAATTCCCTCTTCTTTATCGTTTGTTTTTCTTCATTTTCCTCCTCTCCTTCCCTTCATCTGGCTCTTGGGTCATTGCTTGCTTCCTCCTGTGCTGCTGGTGAGTTCTGATGCTCCTACATTAGCTGCAATCCCAGAGTGCATTGCTGCCTTTGCAGAATAGTGAATTCAGCTGCTAGAAGATGAGTGGATGAATGAATGAAAGTAGACATACAATGGTCAACATAAATGAGTACACCCCATTTTAAAAATGAATATTTTTATCCATTTCTCAGTGAATATGGGTCATATATTCTGGTGCATTTGAGCAAAACAGATTTATTAAACGGATATATTTATTAAAATAACAATTTAGTGACCGAACATCTTTAGAAATAGAAAAATAATACATTTAAATTCATGTGAAATATTAATAAATGTTTTTTCAACAAATAAATTTCAACAAAATTTTATACATTTTTGCTTCTCTAGAATTTTGCTCTTAACATATACATTTGGGCTACTAATAGTGGGATGTTATCGTATGAGTTATTTTGTTAGATTAGCTCCAGATTTGGCCTCAGTACTGACTTATCTAATGTATATGCACAAATATAATATTGTAAAGCTTCCTATAGAAAATATGAATCTAATTGAGAGATTTGTGAGGGGTTTACTCATATATGTTGAGCACTGTCGGACGATTTTCAATATATTCTGATAGTGAACGTGCAATATTAAAATTGTGGGTACTTTTTTAAAATACCTTGAATGGTTATTATTTTTATTTTAGAGTGTCTTTTAAGAGTACTCACCAAATGCTTGAATAATAAATAGGTGATTTATCATGTTAATCTGACATATACAACATAAAAAGTTCAGTGATTATTTATAGGCCTTTTGTTTGTTAACTATGTATATTAAGATTGCATTTAACAACAGTTAATTTAACTAATTTAAGTCACTGCAATGACAGCTATAAAAGTCCTAATTGTTTTATTAGATAGGGTTAAAAATACAATTCACTTATTTTTTTAGTAAGTATAAAATGGCTTTTTACTCATTGTTGATTTTAAAGAAGGCCTATTATGCAAAAATCACTTTTATAACGGTTTTAAACACAGTTGTGTGTCAGCAGTGTGTGAATATAACCAGCTTCTAATGGTAAAAATGTAGTAATTTTATTTGTTATAATCACTCTTTGATTGACATTCTCGCTTTGTACGTGTCATCAGAGGGGGAAAGCCCCGCCCATTAGTGACAATCTCTCCCTCATTAGCATAGAACGTTAGTCTTGTTTTTGAATCTGCCACTACGTAGCTCCGCCCTCTTTTGAAAAGAGCACAATCTCATTTAAATTTGAAGTGGCAGTTACCAAAATGGCACAATTAGGATCAAATCCTAAAAGGGGCAATTTCAAACAGTTTTCAAACATTATTTGTGTGGTACTTTGAGCTGAAACTTCACAGACACACTCTATGGACATCATAGGCTTATGAAAGGGGCATAATAGGTCCCCTTTAGCAATTTAATTTGATTAAAACATTTATTTACTCTGAAAATTTATATACAGTAAAGCAATACTAAGTACTAAGTATTTTTTAGGTTGTTATACTTGTTAAAATAATCTTTTTTTGTCTCTTACATCAATATTGTGAAGATACTGTATACCATGATAAAAGCTTCAGCAATTCAGAAATGTTATACTAGCAGAAGCCTAAATGAAAGATTAGGAGAAAAGCATCTGTGGTTGCATAATAGAAATGAATGGTGGAAAAGTATATGATTAAAACTGAGTGATGAACAGAGGTGTACAGTATTATCAGCTATTTTAGGCTTGTATCACAACATATGCGTAAGCAGTGGCGCATTTTGATTTCAGCGCACATATTAAAAGGTTACAGGATTCACACTGCACATGTAAGCAAGGACTATTTTTGATGTGCTTAGTGTACTGAATTCAACAGAAAATGCATTTATCATCACACTTTTGCAAAATACAGTTTTTCTAAAGCAGAACAAAACAATGGACTGAATTAATTACTCAGTACACAGTAAAATATGACCAGCAAAATTCCACCAGCAGATACATTTTTTAAGGTAAGTGGTTGCAAACTATTTATATGGGCTGAATTTAAACAAACAATTTAAATTGAGTAATGTTCAACTTAATTTGTTTGTATAAATTCAGCCCATATTGTTTGCAACCACTTACCTTAAAAAACAATGTAGGAAATCCAATGAGTAATTTTTTTTCAGAGCAGGTCCAACACTTAAGATTTTTCAGTGATGTTGAGATCTAATGAATATTTAATGTGTGGGTTTGAGTGTGTGTGTTTTATTACTCGACTGTTAGATGATAGCGCTCAGTCCTCTTTCTTCCTGCTCTCATCTTAAGATATTTCTAGTACTAGTTGCAATAGAGATAAACCCTGAACACTAAAAAAATTTGTCATTGGATTTACTGAATGTTTTTAATGTAAGTGGTTGCAAACTATTTATATGGGCTGAATTTAAAGCAACAGATTAAGTTGAACATTCATTCATTTATTAATTTTCCTTCGCCTTGGTCCCTTTATTCATCAGGGTTCACCACAGCGGAATGAATTGCCAACTTATTCAGCATATGTTGATGCATACGCAGCGGATGCCCTTCCAGCTGCAACCCAGTACTGGGAAACACCCATACACACTCATTCGCACTCATTCACTACGGCCAATTTAGTTCATCCAATTCACCTATAGCGCATGTCTTTGGACTGTGGGGGAAACCGGAGCACCCGGAGGAAACCCACGCCAACACAGGGAGAACATGCAAACTCCACACAGAAATGCCAACTGACCCAGCCAGGACTCGAACCAGCGACCTTCTTGCTGTGAGGTGACAGTGCTAACCACTGAGCCACTGTGTCGCCCTAAGTTGAACATTACTACATTTAATTTGTTTGTTTAAAATCAGCCCATACCCATTGTTTGCAACCAGTTACCTTAAAATTAAGTAAATCCAATGAATCATTTTTTCAGTGAATGAGGGTTGTTAGCATTCATGTTAGCTCCCTTTTTTTTTTTTTTTTACTATTACTCAGACTGAAGCTCACTTTGTTCCTCTTTGCTCCTCATAAAAAAGCGTTCGATGGATTGGGTGATGTGCTCATGCCAGCTATGGCTCCTCAGGCCGCAGGAGCTTCACCCATGGCCTCTTCACCTGTCAAACCCATGGGAGGAGACCTGGACTCAGCTATGGCTAACATGGCCGGCAGTACGTTTGCATTCACTTTTACCATGGTGTACTTCTAAATCATACTTAGTCTTTAAAGTAAAGGTTATTTTGGTTACACTTTTGAATAATGGTCCATTAGTTCATGTATTTACAAACTGTACCTCTTCCCAAAAGGGAAAACCAGCAATAATCAAGAATGCATGATTATATGCTGTCATGGCTTTGCAATCAAAAAATGTGATTATAATGGAAGTCAATGGGACAAACAGCCCCTAACATAACGAAAGGGTAATCAATTTGCCCAGAGCGTGTATCACCCCAGAGTGGATGAAAACATCCCCAACAGCACACAAGGGTTAAATAACATAAATTATTGCTTACATATAACTTATTATTACCTTATTATAAGCAGTTATTTTTAAGAGTGCTTTTTTAAATGGCTGGTTCTTTAGGGAAAAGATTCATGGTTATTTTAAGAACTGTTCCAGCTTCTTTGGGGAACCAAAATAATCTTTTCTTTTTTTAAATAAAAAGGTTTTGGTTTTTTTCAATTTCGACTGTGGTTGTATGCGGCATCTAAGTATACATATCTATACTCAATAGCACTTTTAAAAGTAGTTCTATATTGGACATTTATTGAACATTTCAATTCAGCAAAGTTCTTTATACTGGAAAAAGGTGCTTTAGATTTTCATTTATTCATTTTCCTTCAGCTTAGTCCCTTTATTCATCAGGGGTCGCCACAGTGGAATGAACCGCCAACTTATCCATTATATATTTTACACAGCGGATGCCCATCCAGCTGCAACCCAGTACTGGGAAACACCCATACATACACACACACACACACACACTCATACATTACGGGCAATTTAGTTTATTTAATTCACCTATAGCGCATGTCTTTGGACTGTGGGGGAAACTGGAGCATCCGAAGGAAACCCACGCCAACACGGGGAGAACATGCAAACTCCACACAGAAATGCCAACTGACCCAGCCGGGACTCGAACCAGCGACCTTTTTGCTGTGAGGCAGGCGACAGTGCTAACCACTGAGACACCGTGTCGCCCGCTTTAAATTTTTAAAATGTGTGTTCTTCATGCTAAGAAAAAAAAGATAATTTTAAGAAATGTTCACTGGAAAGGTTTTTGAGGGGCCAAAAAAAAAATCCCCTTTTGAAAATATTTCTTTTTAAAAATGTAAGACACAATGAAATAAAAACATAAGAAAAAAGACAATAAAAAATGCCTTTTTAACAATGTAAGACACTATAAAATTGTATAATAAAATATCCCTCTGTGTCCTTATAGATTTGGCAGTGGGGAACCAGAAACCGTAAGACACAGTAACTTCCTACTCTTTATTGCACCATATTTTCTTGCCCCCTTAAAATAATTATTTGTGTATATCTGTCCCTCCTCTATCTCTATCTCTCTCTCTCTCTCTCTCTCTCAGGGGTGAAGCAGCAGGAGGTGCGAACTGGCAAGCGCAGGTACCCACCCCTAGCTGGGGCGTTACAATGGTAAATGTTGTGTTGTTCAGTAGATGTGGAGCATGAGGGTGGAGGTGCATGGCTTTGAGCAGCATGACGTGGAGCCAATCACAAGCTTCCTTCCTCTCTCTGACTCACTCTCTGCTCTAATCAGCTCAGTGAACAGGACTAAAGAGGCGGAGCTTTCTCTTATATGATTTCTTTTATCTTTGCCATAATGACAGTAGATAATATTTCACTAGATTTTGTTAAGATATTAGTACTCAGCTTAAAATGTAAATTAAAGGCTTAATTAGGTTAATTAGGCAAGTTAGGGTAATTAGGCAAGTTATTGTATAACGATGGTTTGTTAGACAATCGAAAACAATTATTGCTTAAGGGGGCTAATAATATTGACCTTAAATGGTTTTAAAAAAATTCAAAACTGCTTTTATTCTAGCTGAAATAAACATACACATCATGGCACCGCACATGTGCACAAAGTATTTTTGACTTTGATTCACATGGTAGTCATATTCAAGTGTTTACATGCTTAGTTTTTTCAATTGATCCGATTATTTCAGATGTCATCATCCACACCTGATGATGGGGATGTTCCAGATTGGAACAGACATCATCCGTTCCAATCTGATTTATATTTGAATTGAGTCCAACTGTATTGATTTAATCCATCAATGCAATAATATACAGATACTTGAGCGCATGTAAATGTAGGTAGTATTGCTTTAAAACTTTAAACCTGTTTGGCTTGACAGCCGCTTTCTTCTCTCTCTTTTTTTAATGCACATTCAAATTGCACTAAACTCAGACTGCTAACCCCCATCCCAGCATCCCAGTGTGTGCAGATTCCCTTCTGTGTGTGCGTGCGTGCGTGCGTGCGTGTGTGTGTGTTGTAGGGTGTGTCTCAATCAGCTCCCGAAGTTTTGGATCAGTAGATCATGTACACGAATTCAGGCACTGGTAAGGGCAGTGATGAGCTTGGTTCACTACACTAGGGACACTGCCAAAACACCAAAACTGGAATTTATAAACAACAGCAGAACTAATATTTTTCATATAAAAAATTTTAAATATGAAATTTACACACCACACCAAAAGAAAACCTCAAAACATTATGCAATTCTGATCGTGCCTCACACAGGTGAGTGGGCTTGACAAACCACCTGTAGAAAACACACTCTTTCATCTCTCTGACACTTTAACCAACACTTTCACCAGTGTTTGCACATTTGCACCAGACACTTTCTTACAATCACTCCATATCTAAAAAAGATATTGCGCATTTATGAAGTGTGACAGGTGAGTGGGCTTGACAAACCACCTGTAGAAACACTCTTTTCTCTATATTCAACAGACACTTTACTTAAACTCCTTACCTTAGCACTTAATTCTCTGAGCACAAACGGTTCCTTTGAAGTATAATACTTGTTGTGTGTATTGCCTCTTCTTGTTGAATCGCTGAATGCCTCCTCAATTGTAAGTCGCTTTGGACAAAAGCATCTGCTAAATGACAAAATGTAAATATAATGTAAAGTTTTTAAAGTACATTATAGCTAAATATTTAGATTTTTTAGATAGATAAATGTTTGCTAGATTGTTCTTAACCTGCCTAGCTATGCTCGTTCATGTTACATATAAATAAATACAAATTTCTGGTAACACTGTAGAATAATGGTCCATCAGTTAATATTAGTTTATGTATTTACTAACATTAACTAAGTATGAATGATCTTGTAAAGCATTTATAAATCATATTTCAACATTAATGCATTATTAAAATCCAAAGTTGTGCTTGTGAGCATTAGTTAATGCACTGTGAGTTAATTTAAATAACATTAACAAAGATGAATAAATACAGTAATAAATGTGTTACTAATAGTTTGTTCATGTTAGTAAATACAATAACTAACGGACCATTATTTTAAAGTGTTACCAAATTAATTTTTTAGAAAAAGTGACTGTCCTTTGAAATTATCCTTGATGCTCTGTTTCATGTTTCGCATTTACAAACGTCTGTCAAGGGAGCATAGTGAGCATCAATGCACTCTGATTTTCACAGTGCATTGTGGGACTTTTCAGGGAGCGAACATTTCAGTGCACTGGAAGAATTTAACGATTGAGAGAACACTTAAAATGCCTGACTCCCTGATCAGTGCACTGACAAGTGAACAAGGGAGCTGATTGAGACGAGTCATTTTGTTTAAGTGTTGTCCTGTGTCATTTGGTGCTAACCTTTCCCCCCACCATCCCTCCCACCCACTTAGACTCCCACTATCGGGGTCTGTCCTGTCATGGGATCCCCATCTCCGTTTGGCATGGTAAGAGTGTATGTTTATGTGTGTGTGTGTGTGTGCGTGCACATACGTGTGTGTTTGCATCGCTTACTGTGTCTCTCTGTGACCCACAGCCTGCAGGAGGAGCTGCTCCCATGATGCCCGGCTCTCCGATGATGGCGGCTCAACAACCAGTGAGGCCACAGTTTCCAGCAGGAGGAGCCCCTGGACAACCGGTAGTTCATTTATTATAGAAAGTAAAATAGATAAGACTCTATCATATGTAATGAATATATTTTCTTTCAACAATACATTGATTGCATGATTACAAACTGTTAATGTAATTCGCCATTATAATTTGTATCCATTTTCATCATAAACCAAAGCTAAGCTATATTATGAAAGTGCAATTTTATTTTTGATACATTAATTCATTCATTTTCCTTCGGCTAAGTCCCTTTATTCATCAGGGGTCGCCACAGTGGAATGAACCGCCAACTTATTCAGCATATGTTTTACGCAGCAGATGCCCTTCCAGCTGCAACCCAGTACTGGGAAACATCCATACACACTCATTCACACACACTACAGCCAATTTAGTTTATCCAATTCACCTATGGCGCATGTCTTTGGACTGTGGGGGAAACCGGAGCACCCGGAGGAAACCCACGGCAACACGGGGAGAACATGCAAACTCCACACAGAAATGCCAACTGACCAAGCCGGGACTCGAACCAGCGACCTTCTTGCTGTGAGGAGACAGTGCTAACCACTGAGCCACCGTGTTGCCCCCTTTTTTATACAAATTAAAAATATTTTGTTAGTGTTAAATTTAGTCTAGTAACAAAGTCTGCTTCAGTAGACATGCTAAGGCATTTCAAAATATGTATCATTTTTGTAAATGTGTAAGTACTAAATAAATAAATAAATTATATATTTCAGAAATGCACAAATGTTTCATATTTCTAATAAAGTAAATTAGACAAAAACAATTCTGTAAAAATTAGGGATGCACCAATATGAATTTTTTGACCGATAAATATAGTTTTGAAGGCAGATGGACTATATATTACCCAACAAATATTAATATTTCAACATTTTCTGCATGATTGGAAACATATAGTGTACAGTTGAAGTCAGAATTATTAGCCCCCCTGTATATTTTTTCCCCAATTTGTTTAACGGAAAGAAGATTTTTTTCAACACATTTCTAATAATAGTTTTAATAACTCATTTCTAATAACTGATTTCTTTTATCTTTGCCATGATGACAGCACATAATATTTGACAAGATATTTTTCAAGATAGTAGTATTCAGCTTAAAGTGCCATTTAAAGACTTAAATAGGTTAATTAGGTTAAAGTTAGGGTAATTGGGCAAGTCATTGTATAATGATGGTTTGATCTGTAGACAATCGAGAAATAAATATTGCTTAAGGGGGCTAATAATATTGACCTTAAAATGGTTTTCAAAAAATTTAAAACTGCTTTTATTCTAGTCAAATTAAAACAAATAAGACTTTCTCCAGAAGAAAAAATATTATAGGAAATACTGTGAAAAAATCCTTGCTCTGTTAAACATTGTTTGGGAAATAACTGAAAAAGAGAAAACAAATTCACAGGAGGGTGAATTATTCCGATAATAAGAAGTTCTTTACATGTGATCATAATATATAAACTAATGACTGAATTTACAGAAATTTTACTATAACCTGATGTACGTCATTATCAGGATATGAGATGACTTATACAGGGTTCATACACATTTTTACTACTAAACTTCCATGACTTTTCCATGATTTTTCCAAGACTTTAAATTAAATTTTCATGACCTAATGTTTCATGCAATGTCTACATATGCGTGTTAAAAAACAATACATGTTAAAATTTATTACAGCATATCAAAAAACACGCAACAATCTATTTAGTTTCAGCTTATATTTATCTATGTAAAATTGATTTAGATAATGCTTACACCGCACTAATAATGTGAGAGTATGTGATTGGCCAAGGACAGAAAAGTAGTAAAGACAACTAACCTATATTCAAGAATACAGATATCTGTTTTCGATGACTTTTCCAAAACTTTGTGGGTTTTTCTGATTTTCCAAAACTTTTTCAGGCCTGGAAAATGCCATGTCAAAATTCCATGACTTTTCCAGGTTTTCCATGACCATATGAACCCTGCTTATATCATGATTTTTGTCATATCGCCCATCCCTAATTAATAGATGCTTTAATTATTTGCGTTTCCCCCACAGATGTCTCAAGGAATGGCCCAGAGTCCCAGGAAGCCCCCTCCTCCTAAAGACCCACTCGCTGACCTCAATATCAAAGACTTCATGTAGATGAGCAGCTGCTGTGAGTTTAACTACAGATACTGCAGATGTGCGGCTTGATGACACTAAATGACATCCTACATCTGACGTATCTTATTTCTAAAATTAAAGGTGCAATAGGAGAACTTGGAAAAATGCTAACGTTAGCCTGATAGCACTGAAAGCTTACGTTCCACCAAAGACTATAGAATACACGACATCACTACAATACATCACATAACATTTACCAGGGAGAAAATTGTATAGTAGAGTTACTAATTACAATACCAAACTTAAAAAAGGAAGAAAATATGCAATTAAATATTTTGACAGGCAGGACAGCCTATCATAAATGTTTGGAAGGAACATTTTGATTGGACACAATTTGCTTGGTCCTACACCTTCCACAGGATATTAAATATTTGAACCACTTCATTTAATAATTGCAATCTGGATGTGAAGAAACTTTCAATCAGCATAACAAAAATTGTTTCTCAAGACAAGGAAAGGAAATCCAGGTTGCTGCCGGAAGTGGTGTTAATGAGACCGGCAGGGAGCGCTCAACCTGCGGTCTGTGTGGGTCCTAACGCCCCAGTATATTGATGAGGACTCTATGCTACTCAGTGAGCGCCGTCTTTCGGATGAGATGTTAAACTGAGGTCCTGACTCTCTGTGGTCATTCAAAATCTCAGGATGTCCTTCGAAAAAGAGTAGGGGTTAAGGCTGATTTATACTTCTGTGTCAAGTGATCGGCATGACCCACGGCGCCTGCCTTGCGCCTAGTTGTGCATTTATACTTCTGCGTGCTGTTTGTGTTGCTCTGCAATAACACCGCCGAAACGCTAGCTGGCAGTAGGTTTTTATGTTCCTCTGTGTTTAGTTTTTTTCTGAACGCTCCCTTAATGTACAAGAAGTTAAAACTCGCTCATTCAGAAGTGGGAACTGGCAGACGTGCAACAGCCTACAGGTAAACACAAAACAAAGGTTTTCATCTGGAGCTCATTCATGGGACTCGATACTTGTAAACACTCCCTCCATCGGGCTCGCGGCTCTCAGCCCCGCCCACACTCGTCCCCGCTACCAAACCAACCAATCACAGAGCTTGCGCAGCGCGTCGTTGCGATGTGTAGTTATATTTTTTAAAAGGTGCGCATCAGCGTCGGCGTCAGTCACGGCGAGGGCTATGCGACCCTGCGAAGGCTGCGCCGGAGCATACGCGTGCGTTTGGCGCAGAAGTATAAATCAGCCTTAACCCAAATGCAGCCTCTTGCAAAATGTCTTCTTTAAAAGCATTAAAAGTTTTTAAAACATAAAAATCATAATTATTTAACATTTTGACTGGTGTAAAAATGCATATTCCATTGCTATATGATAAGCTCTTTGTTGTTTGTTTTTTCTATTGCAGATGTCACACTTCTTGTGCAGCCCTGATGGATCAGATGTGCGTTCTCTCTCTCTCTAAATCTTCCGTTCATCATATTTAGGGCCACCAGTCCCACTTTCTCTCTCTCTCTCATCCCTCCCTCTCTCTCTGTCTGTTGTTGTAGCACAAACCGTGACCGTGACTAAGTACATGTGTGTACGTGTGTTTGTATTTCAATGTTCTCAGTTACTTCAGATCTATATATTTAAAAAAAAAAGATAATAATATGAAGAGTAACGGCAGATGCATTATTGAGCGTGCGTCTGCAGGACTCTTAATTGATAGATGTGCATTCATTTCTCCTGACTCGCTTACCGTGGGAAAAATCAAATCAAAAAAGTGTGACGTTTTCTGTGGAAAATGTTTTTTTTTTGCTGTGGTAAATATCACTGGGCCAGTCTGTGTCATCATCAGTCAAGTATTAACAATCTTTTTGACCGCAAAAATTATCTTCTGTGGGAACAATATCCGCGTATTACGATAGTGTCTCACGCACTGTTTGTTTTTAATCAATGCCCTGATTTGAGTCTTTCTTTTTCGTATCTCTATTGATTGTGAGTTACATGCAACATGTGACTGTATTTGATGAAACTACATATGCATTTTAGAAATATTTGAAATGACGGATTGTTTTTTGAATATCCTTAGTCTTTATTTTGAGATAAAAAAAAAAAAGTTGGAATATATTTTAGTTATGTCGGACGTTTACTTTGCATACTACATGGCTAGTTCTTAAAATCCCATTTGTACAAAAGTCTGTGTACACGATCGCAAGGCGCCGATCCAGTCCTGCTAGTATGTATAATATTATTATCACAGCATGTAATTCCTCTGTTGTGTGAACGGGACGCCATTGAGCCAGATCCAATTCTATTAGCAGCAAACTTCATTCAGGACTCAGTATAACTGGTGTTTTGTTGTATTGCAAAGTGAGTGTACTACCAGTTCTGTTCGCTGCAAGTATCCAGGATTATAAAGGGACAGACAGCAGTTTTAATGGGACAGTGTTGCATTTTGTCAATGGCTGTTTTTTTGGTTTTTTTTTCAATTGAACATTTTTGTTTGATAAATTTATTTTTGGATGGATTAACACCCTCTGCCCTGCCCACCTTTGTGCATGTTAGTCCTGTTGAAATGCAATAAACAGTGATCTGGAGAAAAACGCCACCGAGTCATTATTGGGTAAAGGGTTTCACAATAAGCAGAAAATAAACATTAAATGCATTTTTTTTACACATTAAAATGTGTCCTGTTTATATGATTTACAGAAAAAATACACCCACTTAAGTGTCATTAAGTATAATATGCAGTGGGTACAGAAAGTATTCACACTTCCTAAAATTTGTCACTCTTTGTTATACTGCAGCCATTTGCTAAAATCATTTAAGTTCATTTTTTCCTCATTAATGTACACACAGCACCCATACTGACAGAAAAACAGAGTTGTTGACATTTTTGCAGATTTATTAAAAATGAAAAAATGAAATATCACATGGTCCTATGTATTCAGACCCCTTGCTCAGTATTTAGTAGAAGCAACCTTTTGATCTAATACAGCCATGAGTCTTTTTTGGGAAAGATGCAACTTGAGATGGGAAATGGGAAAGATACAAGTTTTTCACACCTGGATTTGGGGATCCTCTGCCATTCCTCCTTGCAGATCCTCTCCAGTACTGTCAGGTTGGATGATAAACGTTGGTGAATAGCCATTTTTAGGTCTCTCCAGAGCCACTCCTTTGTTATTTTAGCTGTGTGTTTATGGTCATTATTTTGTTGAAAGGTAAACCTTCGGCCCAGGCTGAGGTCCTGAGCACTCTGGAGAGGCCAGGATATCCCTGTACTTGGCCACATTCATCTTTCTCTCGATTGCAACCAGTCGTTCTGCCCCTGCAGATGAAAAACACCCCCACAGCATGATGCTCCCACCACCATGCTTCACTATTGGGACTGTATTGGACAGGTGATGAGCAGTGCCTGGTTTTCTCCACACATACCGCTTAGAATTAAGGCCAAAAAGTTCTATCTTGGTTTCTTCAGAGCAGAGAATCGTATTTGCCCCCATTTTAGCAAACTCCATGCAGGTTTTCATGTGTCTTGCACTGAGGAGAGGCTTCTGTCAGGCCACTCTGCCATAAAGCCCTGACTGGTGTAGGGCTGCAGTGATGGTTGACTGTCTACAACTTTCTCCCATCTCCCGACTGCATCTCTGGAGCTCAGCCACAGTGATCTTTGGGTTCTTCTTTACCTCTCACCAAGGATCTTCTGCATTCTGAATACTTTCCGTAACCACTGTACAGTTAAAGTCAAAATTGTTCGCCCTCCTGTGATTTTTTTTTCTTTTTCAAATAATTCCCAAATGATGAGCAAGGAAATTTTCACAGTATTTCCAATAATATTTTTTCTTCTGGAGAAAGCCTTATTTGTTTTATTTCAGCTAGAATAAAAACAGTTTTTAATTTATTTTTAAAACCATTTTAAGGTCAATATTATTAGCCAGTTTAAGCAATAAATCTCTTTCAATTGTCTACTGAACAAACCATCTTTATACAATGATTTGCCTAATATACTAATGATATAAAGGTTCATTCAAGTTTGGATACTACACTGAATGACAATGCATTTTTATACCTTACTTTACCCATTGTCTTTTTTCACAAAAAGCATTTGAACACTTTTAAAAGCAGAGACTTATATTTATATATACAAAATGACCTTTATTGTTTAATTCAATGCATCTTTGACCAACGTATAAATAAAATCCCCTTTCTTTCTCTGATCAACAAGCATCTGATATTTCTCTGCTAGACCAAAACCAGAAAGCAGTGTTCAGACAATCCAACATGCCAAGATGAAGATGGCATAATGTATTCATGATTAAAATGGCACTGAGAGATTCATAAACCTCTGAATAGACAAATATTTCCAGCTGCAGAATAATGAGCGAACCCAGGGGTGGATATTGGTTTCCTCATAGCTCATTCTCTGTTTAGCATGACAGCAAATACCTCTTCAATATATAAATGTGTAGTAGAAAAGAGCGCTGATGGCTAGCAGAGCGACTGACAGCATCATGTTCCTCCGGTTTTCTCCTCTCAGCACCTGCAGATCCTTTTCTGTACGGAATAAAATTAAAAATACAGAATTTATTTCACAATAATTTGATCAAATAAAGCAAAGAAATTAAAATTTTGATCAGAAAAAATTATTAGATGGACTTATGGTGTTTAAAAATACATATATTTTGAGGGAACAAATCCACAAAATCATTGGTCCCAGCTCTGTGTCCACATCAAAACAAATTCAGAAAGGCAATTTTATATACGTAGGAAGAAAATTTAATGTGAATAAAATGTCTGCTTCAACTTGTGTTAAAATAAAACATCCATTTGGGTGAAATCAAGTGTTATTGTCCTTCAGGGTAAAAGATATATGTACAGCAGGGCTGCACGATATTGGAAAAAATCTAACATTACAATATTTTTTTATTCTGCGATATATATTGCAATGCGAGTACAATTTTACTAGATTATTTGAATAGCTCTATTTGGAAAGATTTCATTCATTTACATCAGGGGTGCCCGAAGTTTTTCCTATAAAGGGCCAAAAACCAAACTTGATTGAGGGCTGTGGGCCGAATATATAGTAAACCATATTACAATAAATTTGGGGAATTTGCTAAAACGGGAATTTGCTAATTTATTCGATAATATTTGCAAAAAAAAAAAAAGAAAATGTTGCTTTAAATCATATTCATTAACCCAGTATCATTTTAAACATTTTATAATGAACTTATAATTGTAAAAACATAAACAATCCCATTTATAACACAATGGAGTTCAATGCTGAATACACTAGTCGAGCTACTCCTGCCTTCACCTTGATTTGTTCATAGATGACTACTGTCAAGTGACAGTATTTACATTTTAAAGGTCTGAATCATTTACAACATTTAATTGAATCATTTAATTTCAGTTTTTTGCAGCAATAAAACAAAAGGTTATGTTAAATTCAATCTCTGTCAAAGGCATTCTCCCTCTCTTTTCAGATGGGACGGTGGTTGGGCCAAATCAAAGGTTAACATGGGCCAACTTCGGCCCGCGGGCCCCACTTTGGGCATCTCTGATTTAGATCGACTGTGATGGTCAAGTCTTTTTCTATGCATAAATTATAATGAATTACAAGCATAAATAAATAAATAAACAGTGCTTTATGGTTTTCTGCGGAGTCTAACAGTATTCAAGTACAGAAATTGAACAATCAAATGTCAAATAACCTGGTCATCATAGAATAAATAGTTTAAAAATAATATCTCTATCTTTTAATCTTTAATCTAACCCTGCGATATGACTATTGCAGATACACACATCGATGCTCAAACAACATATTGTTGAATTAATGAATTACAAAATGTACAAAAACAATTAGTATATGATATTTTACACCACCAACCATAAATCAGACTCACCGTATTTATCTACTCTTTCATTCAGTATGGTCATCTCATCTTCCAGAGCCAGCCTGAGAGACAATTAAAATTATCCAGCAAATAAATAAAGTCTGAAATGGTGCAATGCGTTTATTATGATGTAAATAAATCACCTGTCGTCGTCTGAGAGCTGCTGTTTCCTCTTTCTGAACTCTGCCCTCTCCAGGCTGTCTTTACACTGTAATTTACGCTCTTCTACGCGGTCAATCTTTTTAAAAAGGCAAATTAAGACGTTATTATCATTATATTACAATATATAGCAGAACAGACATTTGATAGAGAACTTTTCATGTCATAAAGACTTTAAAAGTTGCATTGTTTTGTATATTTCTGTTAAATTGCTGTGTAACGTTATACTATACATCTGCCAAGCGTTTCAAAACACGCCATAAACGTGCATTTATTTTAATATGACATTCACCTCACTCGCCACACTTATTTTCTCTTTCTTCAGGGTCCTTGTTCTGGTCATTTTGGAGGGCCTGAGGGTTTTATTAAAGAAACAAATGTTGGGAATGGGAAATACTTCCGTACACGATTCCTTCACTCGCTCTCCTGCTTTTCGCTCAGTCAATAATGACAATCATACTGCCATCTGCCGGCGGAGTGGTTAGTTACTGAATATAAAATTACTTTCTTACATTTTTTTTTAATTGATTATTTATTTATTAATTAATCTAATTTTTTTTTTATATTTTATATTTCTATATTTTAATTTGGTATGTTTGTCGCTTGCTAAAGGACTAAAGGTAAAGGTAGAGGTTGTCAGTGTAAGTTAGCTACAAAACAAAACTAAAATAAACATCATTATATTTATTTATTTATTTGTTTTATTTATTTATTTATATGTTTTATTTTGTATTTTTTGTCGTTCTGGATAAAATCATTTGCTAAATGACTAAAGGTAAAGGTGGAGGTATCATAAGCCTATGCTAGCTCCAAAACAAAACTGAAATAAACATTATATTTATTTATTTATTTATTTATTTATTTATTCATTCATTCATTCTTTTTTGTCATTCTGGACAAAAGCATTTGCGAAATGACTAAAGGTAAAGGTAGAGGTTGTTACTATCATTATTTTAGCTACAAAACAAAACTGAAATTAAAATGACATTTATTTATTTATTTATTTATTTATTTATTTATTTATTTATTTATTTAGGTTATTCATTAATTCAGTTTTTTGTCTTTAAAAGCATTTACTAAATGACTAAGGTAAAGGTAGAAGGTCTTAGTATTATGAAAAGCTCCAAAACAAAGACAAAATACGCATTTAGAAGAGCCTGTCATTTCTTCTGCAAATTATTACATCACCAAACACTTATATCAATGTCTTGTCCCTTTTTACACATGGCTGAAGTCAATATTCACATGTAACCACAGGTTAATACCAAGAAAATCATACATTATTCATTCATTCATTCATTTTCTTTTCGGCTTAGTCCCTTTATTAATCTGGGGTCGCCACAGCGGGATGAACCGCCAACTTATCCAGCATTTGTTTTACGCAGCGGATGCCCTTCCAGCTGCAACCCATCACTGGGAAACATTCATACACACTCATACACTACGGACAATTTTAGCTTACCCAATTCACCTATACCACATGTCTTTGGACTTGTGGGGGAAACCGGAGCACCCGGAGGAAACCCACGCGAACACGGGGAGAACATGCAAACTCCACACAGAAATGCCAACTGACCCAGCCGAGGCTCGAACCAGCGACCTTCTTGCTGTGAGGCGAACGTGCTACCCCCGCGTCGCCCCATCATACATTATATATTGACTAAATGAATTAACAGATAAATAGCCTAAACTGACTGTAATAATGAAGAAATATCCAGTATAGATCATTTCAATGTAGTGATGTCATTGGCCCATTAACATTTCCTGCTTATTGTCAAACTATTGCATAATTGTAACAAGAGGCAATTCAATCATATACTAGCATTATAACAGCAATCATAACATTATTTATCAATATGTAGATCTTTTTGGATTCTCAGAAGCTATGGAAATTAAAAATGTATAACAGGAAATATGTTAGGACCATTGTTATTGTTTACATCCCTCAAAATGGTCTATAGCATAAATAGTTATCATTTGCATAAATGTAAATCAGAGCAGCAAATTTTTTGTTAAAATTTTAGCACAAGATGCACGAGATGTTCCATTTGTAATTCAAATGGTTGTAATTCAAATGGTAATTCAAATAAGGGAGGTACGGTGGCTCAGTGGTTAGCACTGTCACCTCACAGCAAGAAGGCCATTGGTTCGAGTCCCGGCTGGGCCAGTTGGCACTTCTGTGTGGAGTTTGCATGTTCACCCTGTGTTGGCGTGGGTTTCCTCCGGGTGCTCCGGTTTCCCCCACAGTCCAAAGACATGCGGTACAGGTGAATTGTATGAACTAAATTGGCCGTAGTGTATGAGTGTGTGTGTGAAATAGTGTGTGTGGGTGTTTCCCAGTACTGGGTTGTGGCTGGAAGGGCATCCGTTGTGTAAAACTGGAATAGTGCTGGAATAGTTGGCAGTTCATTCTGCTGTGGCGACCTCTGAAATAGAGACTAAGCCGAAGGAAAATGAATGAATGAATAAATATTTTGAAAATAAACCAAATAATCCAAAATCCTATTCTGAACATGTATGTCATGTAATCCATGTAATTTGCATATATATTTCCATGTATCAGATTTCTATGTGGAGCTTCTTCATGAGATTTACTCACTGTTAGAAATCAAATCATGTATGTGTATGCAAACAAACAAAAATAAGACTAGCGATATTTAATAATAACACTGTATTTTTTTGTAAATCGAGTAATCAACCATACAGTTTGTTGAGTTGTGGTACAATGCTGAAACTTTTAAAGACACACAGTTGCGCGCTATTTTCTACTCAAGGTGTATGTGAGCACTCCCACCACCGCCACCAGGGCGGCGCCACCAATCAGCAGCACAGGAAGTTCAAAAGCTGAAGCTGAGTCTGGCTTGGATGTGACCTCTTCTGTAGGAGACGCTGTGTAATCTGGAGACACACTCAGAGCATCAGATTCAGAGATATGCGATTCATCAGACTGTGGAAGATGATCTAAAACCTGTGAGATGATTTCAGGAATGGGAACTGAAGCCAGAGTAAAATCTAAAGGCTCGGACAGAAGAGGCGTGTGCCTAAAGACTGGCTCAGCATCTGTTTCCGACCCAATTTCCTGCACTATTGGCTCCTCCATACACATTAAAAGCTCCACTGCATGTGGAGGCCTGAGATCTGATTCAGATGGAGAAAAAACATGTGCTTCAATCTCCGCCAGCTCCTTATTAATGCTCAAAACACTGCACTGGAGGTCTTCATCATCTGACTCCACCCTTTCGTGAAGCTCCGCCTCTAGATTGATGATGTCAGAGGTGGAGGAGTGATTTTCACTGTGGTCCTCTTGCAGTAGAAACATCTCACTGGTTTCCAGACTTCTGAGATCTGACTCCATGTTGCTTACAGACGCCCAGGACTCACCCAGACTTGTGGTCTGCCAATGGACGGACCCTGAATCCTGGGGAGGGTCGGACCCCGCAGACTGCCTGTCCTCAGACAGGGTGAAAGATGCTTTTTTAATCTTCTTTAAAATCTTAGTAATGTTCACAGGGTCAGTGATTCCTATAAGGAGAAAAGACAGGATTAAATCAGTCATGTATGTGTGTAGTGTCACTGGTGTAGTAAAATGAATCTGGCCCTAAACCACAAAATCTGTCATAAGGGTCAACTTTTTGAAATGGAGTCTTATAGGTCTCCATTATAGGACTTATAGGTCTTCTGAAAGCTGAATAAATACGCTTAGAAGGTCCTTTATTCCAACCACTTTATTACAAGTGTTGTAATTTGTATATGTGTAGCTTTTTGTTTTTATCTGCTCAGTTACTTACTGTGTTGTGATGTGTAGTTGGTGCAAATGGTGTGTTGTACTGTTTTTTGTGGTATTTGTTGTTTAATAATTTATTGTATTGTGATGGGGCGGCGCGGCAAGAAGCAAGAAGGTCACTGGTTTGAGCCTCGGCTGGGTCAGTTGGCATTTCTGTGTGGAGTTTGCATGTTCTCCCCGTGTTGGCGTGGGTTTCCTCCGGGTGCTCCGGTTTCCCCCACAGTCCAAAGACATGCGCTATAGGTGAATTGGGTAAGCTAAATTGTCCGTAGTGTATGTGTGTGAATGGGAGTCTATGGGTGTTTCCCAGTGATGGGTTGCAGCTGGAAGGGCATCCGCTGTGTAAAACATATGCTGGATAAGTTGGCGGTTCATTCCACTGTGGCGACCCCAGATTAATAAATAGACTAAGCTGAAAAGAAAATGAATGATTGAATGAATGTATTGTGATGTCAATGGTGGCAAATGAGTTTCCCCTCACAGGGATTAATAAAGTTCTCTACATTTCATTGATGTTTGGTTTGTCAGGATAAGTCAATACGTGCCCGATATACATCTACTGGAACATCTGAAATCTGAGGATTCAAAAAATTTACATATTAAGAATTACTTTAATTATTACTTTAAAGTCCTCCATCAATTCATATTACTATAATCAAAAATTACGTTTTTATATATTTTATGGTAGTATATTTACTAAATATCTTCATTGAACATAATCTTTACTTACATATTCTAATGATTCTTGGCAAAAAAAGAAAAATCAATCATTTTGACCCATAAGCTACAATGCATTTTGGGCCATTGCCAAAAAAATACCTACATTATGGGACTTTGATCTCTGCTCTGTTGACTTTTTTTAGGATCAAGGTCCCATAATGCAACTCAAAAGCATAAATAAACAGGGAAAAATAAAAACATGAATCACAAAATATGGAAAACTGCTCATTATGGATATTTTTGTTACAGTGTGAGCAACATTAGACATTAGGTTTTATGGTCCAGGGTCACATTTGAGCTTTTTGGAAACAAAATAATTATTAACTCACAGGTGTCAAAGCCAGTTCCTGGAGGGCCGCAGCTCTGCACAGTTTAGTTCCAACCCTGCTTCAACACACTCAAGCAGCAGACACACTGGACTTTTCTCCCCATACACTTCCATTCATACGCACGCGAATGCGTCAGACCGGAAACGCAAGCTCGTGCGACAAGTTTCACAGTTCGCTTTGGAGCAAAGTTGAAGCTTGGTGAACTCTGACCTGCGAAATCACATCACGTGACTGAGTAAGATCAATTGAAGATCAAAACATGACGTCTCTGTACAGAAATGTAAAATATGGACCAATCGCTCGCTTTTTTAAACGTCTAATCATCTTGTTTAATCTCGCCCCTTTACGCAGCGCTGTACGACAGAATTTTGCATCCTCAAACTCTAGTCTGACCGCAGCATTACCTGTAGGTTTCAAACAAGCCTGAAGGACTTACTTAGTTTGATCAGGTGTGTTTAATTAGGGTATTAACTGTGCAGAGCTGCGGCCCTCCAGGAACTGGCTTTGACACCTGTGTATTAACTCCTTTAGAAATCAAACGTAAAATGGCATTTACAACCTATTTTACTTAAGTGATTTGAAATATGTGTAAGTTACACAGAATTATATCAACAAATATAAAACAACAGCAACAACAACAATATATTGTAATAAATGCTACATATGAATAATGGGACAGGGCTTGATTTCATCCAACTCTGAAACTTGACCGCAGCAACATTTCATAACTGTGTGCATGGCAAATTACAAAGAATTGCAAACATCCTAATATCCTCATGTTCTGCTCTATGTATAGTCCAGCAAGCACATGTCTGAATGAGTATGCACCCTATATATATCTCCATCTGTTTCCATGATCAAAGAATGTCAGATATTTCACACGGCATGGCAGGATCATGGTCTGGTTCACGTAGCACAAAACTGACATGCACATATGTATACTTACTCTTTTATGACCATCATTTTTCAGATTAAGAACTCATAAATCTGCTGACAAGGATCTGAAAGAGTCTTGTCTATTGACTAACATGTTAACAAATATAATTGCTGCTAGTTGGGTTTTAAAAATGTATCAGTATGGACTAGCATGTTTAGCATGTGGATTGCATGAATGAGCTAGTATGCACCTTGCTAGCATTGTTGCGAACATGTCTTTAACATGTTTAATGTTTTAGCATTGTATTAATGTATTACATGTTTGCTAGGAGTACACAATGCTATGATCTATTGTTACTTTTATTTTTACTTAATTAGTTGCTAGCATGAATTGCCATGTTACATGATTTATAATGTTAGCATGTTTTTAAAATGTTAGCATTTTTAATAGAATAGAACAGAATGTAGATATTAAATATAGATATAAATATAGATATTTGTAAGAATCGTAAAAGCTGTTATTAAATTAAAATAAAACATTCATTCATTTTCTTCAGCTTAGTCTCTGATTTATCAGAGGTCGCCACAGCGGAATGAACCACCAACTATTCCGGCATATGTTTTACGTAGCGGATGCCTTCCAGCTGCAACCCAGTACTAGGAAACACCCTTACACACTCGCATTCACACACACACTCATACACTACGGCCAATTTAGCTCATCCAATTCACCTATAAAGCATGTCTTTGGACTGTGGGGGAAACCGGAGCACCCAGAGGAATCCCACGCCAACATGGGTAGAACATGCAAACTCCACACAGAAATGCCAACTGACCCAGCCGGGACTCAAACCAGCGACCTTCTTGCTGTGAGGCGACAGTGCTAAACATTGAGCCACCATGCGCCTAAAATAAAACAATAACAAAAAAATGCTACAGCGCAGTTTTTATTAGTGTAAAAATCTAAATAAACCTTATCGGCAATGGGTTTTTCGATTTTTTCCAGAACGTCTAGAGCCCTTTTAAAAAATTTTTTTAAAGAGACTAATTATTATTTTTTTCTTTTTCTCTTTGTATAATTTTTATTTTTTATTATTATTTTTTATCCTGTTGTTTGTTTATTATTATTATTATCATCATTATTTTCATGTTATCTTCATTCATTCATTCCTTTTCTTTTTGGCTTAGTCCCTTTATTAATCTGGGGTCGCCACAGCGGAATGAACCGCCAACTTATCCAGCATATGTTTTACGCAGCGGATGCCCTTTCAGCTGCAACCCATCACTGGGAAACATCCATACACACTCATCCACACACATACACTACGGACAATTTAGTTTAACCAATTCACCTATAGCGCATGTCTTTGGACTTGTGGGGGAAACCGGAGCACCCGGAGGAAACCCACGCCAACACGGGGAGAACATGCAAACTCCACACAGAAATGCCAACTGACCCAGCTGAGGCTCGAAACAGCGACCTTCTTGCTGTGAGGCTCCACCGTGACGCCCCATGTTATCTTATGTATGTATATTTTTGTTGGCAACACAGTGGCTCAGTGGTAAGCACTGAGCCACTGTGGTCGCCTCAACATGCTGGATAAGTTGGTGGTTCATTCCGCTGTGGCGACCCCTGATGAATAAAGGGACTAAGCCGAATGAATGAATGAATGAATGTATATTTTTGTGTATATATGTGATATTTTACCTTATTATTTATATACTTATTTAGTGTATAATTATGTTTTCCTGATACTTTCTTGTTTGGTGAATTGTGATTTTTAGGGCATGTTTTATATATCTATATGTATTAATATTATGTATATTTTATTTACAGTGTTATTTTCCATCTGACCTAAGATGAACCTAATAAAGCAAATAAATCTGAATAAATCTAAAAGCGTTTATTGATAATCACACTATTCTGATCAAATTTAAATACATCTGTCTGTAAACTCTTACCATTAAACATTATAAATCTCCTGCTGACGTATCCAAAAAACTCATAACTCCTTTTTTATTTTAATACCCAGTCATGACGAAGTACAAAACATGATGGTAAAAGAGAGTTTGCACCAGCGCTGAAGTCATGTCACAGTGAAAACATGTGCAGCGTCGACAGTCAGATTGTGAAGAGAGAGTAAACTAAAGCCCACTGCCAAGACCAAAGATCAATGAGCTTAAAGGGATTAGATATGCAAGAAATACATGGTGCATTTTAACTATGACCTCTGACAAAGAACATAATCAGAGACATTAAAGTACATAAAACTCTTTTAACTAGAAGGAATGTTTAATTAAATATAAGTCATTCTCGTTTTACATCCACTATAATCAGTTAATGCAATAAGATGAGCTGATATAATTACCTTTCAGTCTATTAGAAATGACAGATATGTGACACTGGACCACACAACAGTCACAATATATCACATAAACGCCAAATAAATAAGCTTTCCATTGATGTATGGTTTGTGATTTGTTACATATTACATACAACTGGAAAATCTGGAATCTGAGGGTGCAAAAATATCAGAATTTTGAGAAAATCGCCTATAAAGTTGTCAAAATTAAGGTCTTAATAATTCATACCATTAAACAAAAATGTTGATTTGATACATTTACAGTAGGAATTTTTAAAACATCTTAATTAAGGATGATCTTTACTTAATATTCTAATGATTTTTGGCATAATAGAAAAACAACAACAATTTTGACCCATACAATGTATTATACACGTGCAACATAAGACTCCAGGCTTGTGCTCCAGGGTCACATATGACACTTTCCTAACATAAAACACACAGTGATAGAAAAGATGCTGATGACAACTGTTCATTTCTCATGACAGACATCCAAATTAACTCATATTCTCTCACTCAATAATGAATGTAATGCAATAAATTAAATGCATTTTCCCCCATTTGGAATACAGTAAAACACTGTTCTCTTAGAGACAAAACACCACACACAGAATACAATATACGCCTTAAACTCCTCATGCCAGACTCAATGAAATGAATGAGTAAATATACTGAAAACAGAGCTTACCTCGTCTGAGCACAGGCTTTAGTCAGCAGACTGGAGGGTGAGTATTGCTACAACAGAATGCAATTCAGCACCTCCCTTTCCCTGTCCCACACAAACCCCTCCCCGACGCCAGTAAATCTGTCATACTCACAGGGACATGACAGTCAAAACTGCCATCAACTGTGATATATTCAGGGTTGTGACTCATTGATCTGCTCTACTTTTTCTGTTTGCCTGACATGAGTTTTGTTTGCAAAAGACAGAGTCTGCCTTGACATATCTTTCTTCATAGCACAGTTGGAAGCTAAACTTTGACAATCAGAATGTGCACACATATTTTCTGTCATGTTATAATGAATGTAATATATATATAAATAAGCATAATAAATTAGTTTTCAGTATAAAAGCAAACTTACAGCAACCTTTTCAGTTTTCAGAAAACTTTATTAAGATATATTTAGCCTTGTTTGGGGTCTGTTGATTGCAGGATAAACACTGATCACTTTTTCATCTGAAAGGGAATGTTTATAGAAGTAAAATGAACCTATTTTGTTTTAAATGAATGTATTTTTTAAATATACATATTTAACCTTTACATTTTAGGTTTCAGAACTTTAGTTAACAAGTACTTATTTAAAATGAATATTGTACATTCATTCATTTTCCTTCGGCTTAGTCCTTGATTTATCAGGGCTTGCCACAGTAGAATAAACCATAGAATATTGTACACATATAAATTAAAATAATTTCTAGGCCAAAAAAATGTTTTTGTATCATATCATAGATATATTTTGATATAGTTCATGTGTCATTTGAAAATCGCAAAGAAATTCTAATTGATTAAATGTATAAAATGTGGTAAATAAACAAGGTAACATTTAACAGTTAAATGAGTATGAGCAGGGTTAATTGTGTTATGTTTTTAATGTGATATATGTGATGCTAAATATATTTATGTTACATATGACGTGAATGTATGATGTTGAATGTAAATATGTGTTGAGGCCTAATTAATTTCCACTTGTGCATAATGAAGATAAAAGTCTAATAATAATACAATTTTAGTTACATATATGGCTGCATGGTGGCGCAGTGGGTAGCACGTTCGCCAAAGAAGGTCCCTGGTTCGAGCCTCGGCTGGGTCAGTTGGCGTTTCTGTGTGGAGTTTGCATGTTCTCCCCGTGTTGGCGTGGGTTTCCTCCGGGTGCTCCGGTTTCCCCCACAAGTCCAAAGACATGCGCTATAGGTGAATTGGGTAAGCTAAAATTGCCCGTAGTGTATGTGTGTGAATGAGTGTGTATGGATGTTTCCCAGTGATGGGTTGCAGCTGGAAGGGCATCCGCTGCGTAAAACATATGCTGGATAAGTTGGCGGTTCATTCCGCTGTGGCGACCCCAGATTAATTTAGGGACTAAGCCAAAAAGAAAATGAATGAATAGTATATATATATATATATATATATATGTTTTGTTAAACAAAACCCAAAGGCAAAAATCGTCTATTTGTAATGCATTAGACATAAACCGCTATAATAAAAAAGCCATAGACGCGCACTGCAATCTGATTGGTTTCCATAGAGGAAATACGCGTCATGTGACGTCTGTGTCATCTTAGACTGAGAATCAGCTGATCCGTCCAGTCTATTTTCACGGCTCTGACACTGTCACGATCAACCTTTTTCGTGTAATTTTTAAATCTATAGGCTTCAGGAATATTTTCGAGCTGTATTTGCAAAGCAGACGCCTTTCATCTGCCGTAAACCGAGCTTTATCTGTCGGCGGAGTTTAAAATCCTCTTAAAGCAGCAGCAGCAGAAGCAGAAACTGCAGTCATGGCGCTCAGCGATGCCGACGTCCAGAAACAGGTGAAAATGCTTTAAAATGGATTATTTTACCTTCCCTGCAGCATAACAGTAGAGTAAAATTGATAATTAAGTGCTTTGCTCGATGTATTGGTTTGTACGAGCCTGACAGGAGTGTCGTGATGTTCTGACGAGGCCTTCAAGGTTGTTCGTCATTTATTCATTACACACGCGCTTCAGTCACGAGACCTCGCTGTATTATAATAATAGCACGTTTATTGAATTTCCATTAAATTGCATTATTGTGTGTAGGATGACCATTGGGTACGTAAAGAATCGACAATGTCAAATTTAGAATGCTCAAATGCATCAAATCTGTGATTAATAGTATACAATATTAATAACAATAAGACTCAGAATGTAACGTTAGATGATAATCTTTAGTAATATGAATGATTATCTTTAATAACAGACATAAAGCTTTCTGAACATACACACACACACACACACACACACACACACACACGCTAGACAAATGCATTCCACATTTTTGTGATAAGCCACAAAAACAGCTCCTAGTGCTACTGTATAATCAGATTGAAGATGTTTAGTAATATAACTTTGATTTTTTTTTCATGCATTAGTGTATGAAAGTGTGTAAAATAATGAAAGAAATATGATTAATGTGCATTTTATAGTGATTTACAGAAAACACCCACTTAAATTGTATTCATTGTAACAGTAGGTTATATGCAAAACAAAATCTGCTCATGAATATTCAGAAATAATCATTTGATGGTTTTACACATTAGTCAGCAAGGAGTTTTAATCATTTAGAATATAATTAAATGTTGTTGTTTTTTTTTTACATATTTAAACAAGTAGAAGAAATAAGGCCAGAATAAGTATTTGATTTTACATAAATATATGCTTAACCTTATTTTACCTATATTTATATTATCTGAAACATTAAACTGGATAATTTTCATTCATATAATATGCTTTCTATGTTTGTAAAATCACTTTTGTGTATTTAATTTGATGCAGACGCCATTATCCATTTTATAAAATGAATTTCAGGATCAATCACAGCCATTTTATGAAGTAATATTTAATTATTTTCCATTTTCCCCCCCGACATCTTTCCAGATCAAGCACATGATGGCTTTCATTGAGCAGGAGGCCAATGAAAAAGCAGAGGAGATTGATGCCAAGGTAATATTTCAGATTAAACATTTTAAGCTTTAAGTTATACACTAAAATAGATTGTGATATTATAATAAGTGACTTTCCCTGTAGGCGGAGGAGGAGTTCAACATTGAGAAAGGTCGACTGGTTCAGACTCAGCGCCTGAAGATCATGGAGTATTACGAGAAGAAGGAGAAACAGATCGAACAGCAGAAAAAAATGTGAGCGTGACTTCCTCACTGCAGAAATTCCCCATTTCCTCAAAATCTCGTACTCATTCCGAGCCGTTTCAGATCATGTATCTATTTGTGATTGTTCAAGACTATTAATAAGAGCTACTTTAAAGCCATACATAACTAACTACACTGTAAAATAGATCTTTTAATTAACAGTTTTTGTAGTTTCCGACATGTTTGAATGGCATTATGGGATGTTGATCTCTGCTCTGATGACTTTTGATGATGAAATTTCAACTTTACAGTTTAGCAAAGGGACTTTTATTGACATTTTAGTAGTTTGAAATGATATAATATTTAAGAAATAATAAAGTGAAATAAGTCTAATAACAGAAAATGTACTGGCAGCTTATTACAAGGTTTTTGCACCGTAATATACAACACCAACCCAGACAATACATCACTTTAAACTATTCAAAATGTTATTAAAAGTCACTTTTTAGTACTATTATTTGTCATTTTCTTATGATTTTTAAGTGGTGAAACATTTATCACAATATATATATATATATATATATATATATATATGGTAATATGCAATTCATAATTACAATATTTACAAAATATTTAAATATTTACAAAAAAAGTCTACTTTAATATAATCAATAAAACATATGAATAAAAATACTACTAGTAATCAAATAATAGTTAGTGTATTGCTTTATTTTATATACATGTTCAGAGCAAACAAATGTTTCAACCAAATTGAATTGCAAACGGATTATAAAGTGCTAAAAAGTATATGAAAGTTAAAGTATGATGCAAGAAATACTATAGTAAGTGTATTGCAAAATTGCAAAAGAATTATAAAGTACACTTCACAATAAAGTCTCATTATTAAATGAGGAAAAAGACAGATTTATTCCAGTTACTATGTTAATATTAGTTAAAAAATAATAATAAAGCTGTATTTAATTAGTAATTAACTCCATTTATTAAAGGTAACGGCTTGTAATCAGATTATGACTTCAATTTGTAACACGCTATTATGCATTAGCTTAGAAATTAACATGATTAATAAAAGCGTTTTGTATTTTTTTTATTCATAGTTTATTTGAATTTAATTAACGTTAATTATTGGAGCCGTATAGCAGTGTTAATTAGCTTTTATGAACAACATTGCAAATACAATAAATATTCTTAAAAAGCACTCTAAAAGTTTAAACAATAAATAATTATTCACTGTATTTCGAAGTCCCGGTGATATCAATATTGTTCATTATATCACAATATATATCAAATATGATCATATGTCTATAATATGTGTCTTTTATCCATAGTCAAATGTCCAATCTGATGAATCAGGCCAGACTGAAGGTCCTGAAGGCCAGAGATGACATGATTGCGGTCAGTTCCTCTTCATTATTTGTGCCACCTTGACATCCTATGGTAAATATTTTGTGTTTATACTGTACGATGTTTTTCAGGATTTGCTAAACGATGCACGTCAGCGACTAGCGAATGTAGCCAGAGATCCGTCCAGATACGCAGCTCTGATGGACGGACTGGTTCTGCAGGTGAGCGGTGGACTGTATACACACAAACACACAGCCACAAATCAGGCCTGTTACGAAGTGTACACTGAGTTTTATCTAATCAAGTTGTGCTTTTTTGAGATTACGCTACATGTGTGGACATACAGTGGAATAAAATACATAAATATAATCATAAATATTAACACACAGAATGCAAGAGCTATTTTAAACCTATAAAAATCTAACATACTTGAACAGTAATCTAACTACGCTGTAAAAAATGTTAATTAACAGTTTTAGTAGTTTCCGAAGTGTTTTGGATTTACTTACAGCTGTGAAGTGCATTATGGGATGTTGATCTCTGCTCTGTCGACTTTTGATGTTGAAAATTCAACTCCACAGTTTAACAAAGTGACTTTTATTGACATTTAAGTAGTTTGAAATAATATAATGTATAAGAAATAATATATAGAGAAATAAGTGTAAAATGTACTGGCAGTTTATTACAAGGCTTTTGTAGCGTAATATACAACACCAACCCAGACAATATATCACTCTAAACTATTAAAAATGTTAATAAAAGCCACTTTTTGGAACTTTTCAAGGCTAAAAGTATTGGAAGAAAGATCAAGTTCCCATAATGCAATTCAATAGCATAAATAAATGGGGGAAAATAAAAACATGAATCACAAAATACGGGAAAACTGCTAATTTTACGGATATTTTTTTACAAACCATACTAACTAACTGTACATATACTATAAATAAATATTTAAACTATACACAAAACCAAAGACAAACTATATTTTGTAAGTACTTTTACATAAGACAGATCAATATTGTGCAAAAGAGGTATTTTAAGGTTGAAGAAAACAAGTACAACATGATTGTGTGTAAATTCACAAGTATCTTGTTTTCCTTATTGAGTCCATATAAGATGGAGTTAAAGTGTCCAGTGCATTTAGAAAGAAGAGTGTTTCTACAGGTGGTTTATTAAGCCTACACACCTGTATGAGGCACACTTCAAAAATGCACAGTGCTTTTATAGAGATATGGAGTGATTGTAAGAAAGTCAGGATATGCTTTTTTAATATTGTTCTTTTGTAGGGTTTTTACCAGCTGCTGGAACCTAAAGTGACCATCCGTTGCCGCAAACAGGACGTAGGGATTGTGCAGGTTTGTAGATGCTTTAGCCAGGGTTATTTATTATAGTGAATTAAACACATTTGGGGTAGCGCTGTCGCCTCACAGCAGGAAGGTCGCTGGTTCGAGCCTCGGCTGGTGTAGTTGGCATTTCTGTGTGGAGTTTGCATGTTCTCCCCGTGTTGGCGTGGGTTTCCTCCGGTTTCCCCCACAGTCCAAAGACATGCGCTATAGGTGAATTGGGTAAGCTAAATTGACCATAGTGTATGTGTGTGAATGAGTGTACGGGTGTTTCCCAGTGATGGGTTGCAGCTGGAAGGACATCCGCTGTGTAAAACATTTGCTGGATAAGTTGGCAGTTCATTCCGCTGTGGCGACCCCTGATTAATAAAGGGACTAAGCCGAAAAGAAAATGAATGAATGAATGAAAACATTTGTTTCCTGAAATTAAATGAATGGCAAATGTAATAAAACAAAACTAGATATTGTATGTGGGCCTTTGGTCTAATGTTGTCTGTTAAAATTATTTAAAACTTGTAAAAATATTTTAAAACAGAAATTGGTAAACTTTTAGAAATTAAATAATAGTGGATTATTCAAAATGTGAATTAAAAACTGTCATGTCAAATTGATGTTAGCTTCAGACATATAAATAAATAAATAAATAAATAAATCTCTCATTTGCATGTATTTTAAGTTGATATTCTAAACAAAAAAAACTTAAATATGAATAAAACTTGAAATGATACACATGTACTAAAACAAACGCTACTAAACATTACAACAACTATTCTGAAATTTAAGTCAAATTAAAATGAAAAAACTAATTCTATGACAGCAAGCATCAGAAAAATGGAATTAATTGTCATTTAGTTTAATTTGATGTATTAAAATAACTGAAAGTGAAATAAAAAGAAAAAAAAAGAATTTTAATCTATTAAAATGACAAAAATGCAACACAATTATTCGTGTTTGGCTAATATATATATTCCAAGACAATGTTTCTCATTTAAATGCATTTTAACTATTAAAATAAGAAAAACGGAGATAAAAAAAAATATATATATATATATATATATATAATAATGAGAATTTAAAAAATAATACGAATATAATATGATGCAGTATTAAAAATGACAACAGAAACACACAAATAATTACTAAAACATTCACTAAAATCACATTGGAACATTCATTCATTTATTCATTTTCCTTCGGCTTAGTCCCTTTATTCATCAGGGATGGCCACAGCAGAATGAACCACCAAATATTCCAGCATATGTTTTACACAGCGGATGCCCTTCCAGCTGCAGCCCAGCAGTGGGAACACCCATACACACTCATTCATTCACACACACACACACACACACTATGGCCAATTTAGTTTATTCAATTCACCTATAGCGCATGTGTTTGGACTGTGGGGGAAACCGGAAACCCACGCCAACACGGGGAGAACATGCAAACTCCACACAGAAATGCCAACTGACCTAGCCGGGACTCGAACTAGTGACCTTCTTGCTGTGAGGCGACAGTGCTAACCACTGAGCCACCGTGCCGCCTCAAATTGGAACATTTAAAATAAAATAACACTGGCATCAACAAAACATTGTGTATCCCTTTGAAAATTACTAACAACTCATAACATCATGATTTAGAGCACATATGTCAAAGTCAAGGCCCGCGGGCGAACGAGTTATCTATGGCCCCCGGGATGATATTTAATTACTATTAAAACCGGCCCGCAGGCTGCAGCCGCCCGCTGGTGTTTTGCACGCACCGACACTACATTTCCCACAATGCAACGGTAGCCCGCGAACTCACTGCAGCGCAGAAAGCCGGCCTCGGCTTCATTATTCGTCAGAAGTCAGAGCAGATGTCAACTTTCAGCTACCCACTCCCCAAAAATGTCTTAACGGAAGGTGGACGCTGAGAACAGGCTGTTTCAAGCCAGGTGGGAGGCAGAGTACTGTACATGTTCACGGAGGTAAAAGGCAAACCTGTGTGTCTTCTGTGTGGAGAAAGTTTGGCTGAAATGAAAGAATATAATCTAAGAAGGCATTATGAAACATCTCAGAAACGTCTTCCGACTCTTTTGATGTTATTTTTCAAAAAGTGCAGATAAGAGCCATGAGAAAGAATACTACTGATTTGATTTATTTTATTTTTTTCTCATTTACTATTTGAAAGCAATGATTGGTAGGATCATAGAGCAGCACAATAGTGCATTTTCAGTTTATAATGCATGCAATTTCATTTATTTATCTTGATATTAAGGAACATATTTTGTTTTTGAAGGACATTTACTTTTTTGCTATTTGCCAGTTAAAAATGTTTTACCTTGAAATTATTTGACAGAGCCATAAGAACATATTGCTTTATTCATTTATGTACAGGATGTGATTTTTCTTTGAAGGAAGTTTTTGTCCGTGTGCCTGTTGAAAAATGTTTCAACTAGAAATTACTAACAGCCATAAAAAAAACATTGCTTTATTCATTTAATGATTAAATAATATACACTGTGTTCTTGGTTCAATAGACTATGTGCAATCATTTCAATATGTTTTAACAAACATTGAACCAGTCTGGCTCTCGGCTTGTAGCAAATTAGTTTTTTTGGCCCTCTGTGATATTTGACTTTGACATCCCTGATTTAGAGACAAACGTGTGTTTCTTTCATTAGGCCTCCGTGCAGAAAAACATTGCCATCTACAAAGCAGCAACAAAGAACAATCTAGAAGTGCGCATCGACCAAGACAACTTCCTCTCTCCAGAAATGTGAGCATCTGCCTTTGCAGAGCAGTTCCTTATTTACAGAAATAACCTGAACGACATCAGATATGGGTTTATTCTTTGAATCTAAAGCATGTGTGTGTGTGTGTGTTTTGTGTAGCTCTGGAGGTATTGAGATCTATAATGCGGATGGGAAAATTAAAGTGGCAAACACTCTGGAGAGCCGACTGGAGCTCATAGCACAGCAGGTACAGAAACTGAACTGACATCATTATGATTATATAAAGCTCTTTTAAAACACACACACACTAAAATGTTGATGTGTTTTCAGATGATGCCTGAGATTCGAGTCGCCCTGTTCGGCGCAAACCAGAACCGCAAGTTCATGGACTGATGCATCTTTCCAGAGATCGCCATTGATTGATGTTGTATTTTTATTTTGATGTTAAAAATCCATTCCTCTATCTGTATTTAAGAACACATCATTTGTGTATGTGTGTATGTGTGTGTTGTGTATCTGATTCATTATTGCTGTAAAAAGATCAAAATAGTGTCCTGCACATTTCCATGTTTGATTATGAATAAATTATAGCTCCGTTATGTTTGTATAAAGTCTTGATGTCTTGATAAAAACAAAAGACTTTTTATTTTTTATTTATGCATTCCTGTAATGAGGAGCATGATCTGTATATCTGAAGCAAACATGTCTGTCTATGATGCACAAACACTATTGATGTGAAAACTATAATGAAAAACCATATGGACCAGATCTCATCTCGTTGTGTTGTTATTGACCGGGTGATTTGGGTAATAACGTCACACTGGAAAGGCTTTCCTCAAGGCTCTTATTCTATGAGCCATTTGAGATTTCACAGTATGTCACATGCTCTATTGTCATCAAATTCTTAATATGCGCCTGTTCCTGAAAGAGGAACTTTTATTCGACATGCAGACGCACAGCGGCTGAAAACACATGCCCGACTGATAGCTGGGAGCAATGAGTAAAATAAGCTTAAAGGTAAGGTATAACTTCTAATGCATTGAGTTTTAAGGCTTGTTGTTTTCCTGCCGCTGAGGTTTTGTATTGGATTAGGATGTCAATTTGATTGTTGGAAACGTTTGAGGTCAAGCTTTCATCTGTTAACTTTACAAAGGATGTGTTAAGATCTACACTGTTAAAAATGCTTAATTAAGCTATGAAGGAATTAAGTTAACTTGTTCGTTTTTGCAAATTTAAGTGGATCTAACATAAAACAATTGAGTTGTACATAATAAACAATCAAGGGTTGTGTTGTTTCAGCTCATTTTAAATAAGTAGCTTGAGCAAACGTCATTTTTTGAGTGTCAAGGAACAAGGAAAAGGACAAAAAAATAGTCAAAAGACCATGCATGAATGCTATAGTAGATAAGAAAATATCCGCTGTGTAAAACATATGCTGGATAAGTTGGTGGTTCATTCCGCTGTGGCGACCCCTGATGAATAAAGGGACTAAGCCGAAGGAAAATTAATGAATATTATTCTAAAGCGTCCTAAAGAAAATATTAATTTAAACGAGAGATCTGTGAGGGGTGAACTCATATATGCTGAGCACTGTATATATACAGTTGAAGTCAGAATTATTAGCCATCCTGTGTAATTTTCTTTTCTTTTTCAAATATTTCCCAAATGATGTTTAACAGAGCAAGGAATTTTTCACAGTATTTCTGATCATATTTTTTCTTCTGGAGAAAGTCTTACTTGTTTTATTTCGGCTAGAATAAAAGCAGTTCTTAATTTTTTTAAAGCCAATTTAAGGTCAGTATTATTAACCCTCTTAAGCAATATTTTTTTCAACTAGAATAAAACACTGTTATACTCTAACTTGCCTAATTAACCTAGTTAAGCCTTTAAATGTCACTTTAAGCTGAATAGTATCTTGAAAAATATCTAGTCAAATATTATGTGCTGTCATCATGGCAAATAAAAAGAAATCAGTTATTAGAAATTAATTACTAAAACTATTATGTTTAGAAAAGTGTTGAAAAAACCCTCCTTTCTGTTAAACAGAAATTGGGAAAACACATAATATCCACTTTTCCACCTCTAACCCCAAAGACAAATTTCTCTAAAAACTAACAAGAATGATTGTGTCGGTGTGTCAGGATGTGAGTGCGGCAGTGATGCTGGTGCTGCTGGTGTGTGTGTGCGAGTGTAACTCAATGCCAGATCCCCGTCAGAGAGAGCAGATGCTGCAGCAGGAGCTCTTACAGCAGATCGGGGGAAATATGGAGCTCAACGAGGCCGAAAAGAGGATGGATTCACTGCTACACACACTAAAGATGAAGGAAATCACCATTTCACCTTTTCCACCAGCCAATCACTTTTTCAAAGTGCGGCACATCATACAGCAAAGCCCAATATTCAAACTGCTACAGAAAATGCCAAAAGGTAACTCACTGCTCATATTTAGGCCCACACTATGTCTATTTATGTGTGTAAATAAATAGAGTCAAGCCCAAAATTATTCATACCCCTGGCTAAATTTGGACTTACTTTTATCATTCATTCATTCATTTGCCTTCGGCTTTGTCCCTTTATTCATCAGGGGTCGCCACAGTGGAAAGAACTGCCTATCCCGCATATGTTTTACACAGCGGATGCCCTTAGTTTCATTGAATTATTAGTTTCAATTGAAAAAGATGAACGATAGCTGAGTTTTGGGGTTTTTTCAGGTGCTGCCCTTCATATTCATAACTCTGCTATGGTGAGCACTGATTGGCTGCTGAATGCCACATACAGGCCTAACTGTTACATCTGCTTCACTTGGGATGGATCGGTCCGGTTCCTGTTCTCCACCAGTACACCCTTTCCACGCTGGGGATGCTCTTTTTGGAAACGGCTAGACATTTTAAGGGCCAGTCTTAGTGATGTCACTTCCTTTGATAACAGGTAAGCAAACATCAAAAGTCAAAGACAGCTTTACTGTCAATCCTGCCACATTAAATTATTCATTCATTACTTACAAAGTAATTAGCTAGTAATTAAATAGCTTTTCCACTGAAAAAAGTAAAGTAAGGTATTATTTTACATTTTTAGGTAACTTAATTACAGTTATACTTGCCTTGAATACTGTAACATAAATGTAACAGTTTTATCTAAATCAATTCAGATCATTCGCAGTAATATACTGTATATTTTGCAGAATAATTAGATTTGTCAACATTTATCGTTTATCAACACAACTGCATGTACACTGTAAACCCAGTTAAGGTTAAGGTAATGTAATGTAATGTGTATTTATATAGCACATTTATCGTGTATAGCCATACACCCAAATTGCTTCACAATCAGGGTCTCTTCACACCACCACCAGTGTGCAGCATCCACTTGGATGTGATAGACAGTGATAGAGCCAATTCAGTGGATGGGGATGATTGGGAGGCCATGATGGGTAAGGGCTGATGGAGGGAATTTGGCCAGGACACCGGGGTTACACCCCTACTCTTTACGAGAAGTGCCATGGGATTTTAAATGACCACAGAGAGTCAGGACCTCAGTTTAACGTCTCATCCAAAAGACGGCGCTCACTGACAGTATAGTGTCCCCTTCACTTTATTGGGGCATTAGGCATCAGACCGCATGTTGAGCGATCCCTGCTGGCCTCACTAACACTTCCAAAAGCAACCTAGTTTTCCTATGTGGTCTCCCATCCAGGTACTGACCAGGCTCAGCCCTGCTTAGCTTCAGTGAGTAACCGGTAAATCTTGGGCTGCAGAGTGATATGGCTGTAACTCAAACCATTTGAGGAAACCGATTGCAACAAACCATTTAAGTTCAAAAACTAATCCTAATGAGTACTGTGAACTTAATCCATTTGAGTACACGAAACCATTTGAGCACGGTAAAACCCAATAAATTAAGAGATCTCATACCAATTGAGTACTGTAATATCCAATGAGTTAAAGCAACTCAAACCATTTGAGGAAACTGAATTATACAAACTCTTTGAACCGATTGAGTTCAAAACTCTTTTTGAATGAGAAGAATTAACTTCCAGTACGATTTAAGTTAACTACACTCATTTCATTTGGTAAATTTGACTATAGGGTTTTACAGTGTACTTAAGAAAAGAAATGCATGAGAAATTAGTTCATGACCATTTAAGTTGGTTTGAATCAGTTTTAATGTCTATGCATTGAGATTTATGGGAAGTTTAAGTAAGTTAAATGGTAAGTTAAAGAGTAACTTAAGTTAAGTTAAAGGGGACCTAAGTCTCTGATGTCCCTAGAGTGTGCATGAGAAGTTCCAGCTCAATATACACCACAAATAATGTTTTATATCTCTTTGAAACTGCCCCTTTTAGGCTTTGATCCTAATTGTGCCATTTTGGTGACTGTCGCTTTAAATGAGATTGTGCTCTTTTTAAAAGAGGGCGGGGCTACAAATGCCTGTGTGTCAGCATAGTGGCAGATTCAAAAGCAAGACTAATGTCCTATGCTAATGAGGTTGTCACTAGTAGGCAGGGCTTTCCTCTGATGCCACGTACAAAGGGAGAATGTCAATCAAAGTGTTTCTGCAGACTGTTTTTATCAAGTGTGATTATAAAAAATAAAATTACATAATAAAATAAATATAAAATAAAATACATTTTAACCATTAGAATCTGGTTATATTCACACACTGCTGACACACAACTGTGTTTAAACCCCTTATAAAAGTGATTTTTGCATAATATTAATTAAATTCAAATGTTGATTACTATAGACTAACTCAGCCATTATTTTTCAGCTTAATGCGAAATCTAACACTCTTCACGGAAGACCCGGAGACGTCTTATCCTACACAGGACTGTATATGGAACAGGTTTGAGAAGATTTTCATTGCTCTGTCTGGGCTGATCACATATGCTCCTGTACTGAAGGAGCACATCTACCAGGGTCTGAAAGAGCTTTATGAAGACAACATCATGTATGTGGAGCTGAGGATCGGACAGGCCAAGGTTTGGGACATCACCATGAACTCAAACATTTTATTTTGTAATCAAAATACTTGAAGATACTAGTATTCAGCTTAAAGTGCAATTTAAAGGCTTAACTAGGTTCATTAGGTTAAAGTTAGGGTAATTAGGCAAGTCATTGTATAATGATGGTTTGATCTGTAGACAATCGGAAAAAAATATTGCTTAAGGCGCTAATAATATTGAAAATTAAAAGCTTTTCTAGCCAAAATAAAACAAATAAGGCTTTTTTTTCCAGAAGACAAAATATTATAGGAAATACTGTGAAAATTTCCTTGCTCCAAAATAAATATTTCACACGAGGGCTAATAATTTTGCCCTCAACTGTATATATTTGTATTATGAAACTCCCTCTCCTTCCTCAATTACATTTTTTTAAAGAGCAAAATCAACCTGTCACTCACATGAAATCCACCAAGAGCAAACCACAGTCATCCAACCATCCAATCAATAGACAAAAACAAGTCCCACCCTACTTTTTTCTTTGAATTTCACTTATATAGATTATAATAGACAAGAAAATGCTTTTTTTATAATGCATTTTTTGCAGACTGTATATATATATATATATATATATATATATAAACATATATTGTTATATTTAGGCATATGAACAGGATGGCACTATCTATGACAGAGCGTGGACTATTGAGGTCTACAGAAACATCACTGAGCAGTTCAGAGCAAATCATCCAGACTTTATAGGAACTCGTGTAATCATCTCTGCTCACAGGTAAAACACACACTTAAATCATTCAACAAATAAATGAAATTAACATTCAAGTAACAAGTTCAAAAACATACAAGTTAATTTCGCAATGATGACAACTTTTTTTTTTTTAATTAAAAACTTATTTTTAATTTAATTTAAGTAAATTTAATTTCTCCTAAGATTTTGACATTAAAAAATATGAATGTGTTTAGATTAAATGTGTTTTAAATCGACATCTAATAATTACAGCTAGTAATGCAAATAATGAAATATAATTATATTCAGAAGAGCGTTTGCTTTATTTAATAAAGTCACTTGAATTGTATTTAAACACACATTTATACTACCTAAATCACATTTTTCTAGCTATGATGGCACTTCTAATCTAACAGGTAGTACATTTCTGATTATAAATGAGATTATGGATTAAAATGCTTCCTTAAAACATCACCTTTAGACTACAAAAACAACAAAACACGCCATAAACTACTGCTTCAGAAGGACATTTTAGTGAACTTTTAGCTTCAATTCAAAAAGATGAACTATAGCTACTGCATATGGGCTTTTATTTTGTCAGCAGGAAAGAGGCCATATGATGTTTTGTATTGTTTTTCACAGAGAATGAGATGTCTGCACGTATAACATATTTACATTTAGTCATATAACATATCAGATCTTCAAAGTTTCAAAAGCTAATAATCTTCAACAAAGGTGATTTACCTGACAAAAACACATGGTTCCAAGTAGTCCTTTCTCAAATATCATGTCACAGTTTGAAAAATGTCCCTAGCTTTAGCATTAGCATGAAATATATTGTCCAAACACAGAGGCTTCAGTGATTTGTAACACTTCTGATATGCTGTCTAGACTAGAGTTACAAAATCAGAACTTACCATTGTGAAGATTTTTGTTTGAAGAGTTGGTTCAAATCAGTCTGCCTGATCACAAGCTTTGTCCAAAACTGATCTGGCTCATGCTGAAGTGGTTAAATCATCATCTTTATTAACCGTTTGTAGCCTTGGAAGCTAACATTCACAATTATGGAAAGGGGCGTAACATTTTTGGACATAATCTTGAGTCGTTTGCCAATCACAAAGCCAATCAGAGCACTCTAGGCTTTTTAGAAGGAGGGGCTTAAAAGAAAGCTGGACCTTTATTTTATTTCATATTTAAACATTACATTGGATGACATTATGGGTATTTTAATAAGTTTATTAAGTTTCAACATTTTTTTTTAGCTATTTGAAGTTTAACTTAATGTTTTTAGTCGGTTTGACTGATGTAAGTTGAGATGATTAGAAAAGTTCATTTGGTTCAACTAAAAAAAGCATAATAGTATATATAGCAAATAGTGTAATACAGGAACTCAATGAGAGTATTTTAGACAAGACTGTGAATAGAGGTGATGAAAGAATGTACATAATGTGAACAATTTATTGAACGTTGAAGCATGTATAGTTTACCCAACATTATGACCTTTTAAATTGCATCATAGAATCTCCTTAATATAATACAGAAATATATATATTCAGAAGATCTAGCTGCATATTAATTCACATTTCTGCTGATCTGAATGCACTTTTATGCAGGTCTTCTAGTGTGTCTCGTGTGAAGCAAGCCGTGCAAGAGGCCATTGAGATGCAGAGAAAATATCCAGACATTGTCGCAGGATTTGACCTGGTAATCTCACCCTTGCCTTTGAATCGCCAACCTAATTTCACCAAGTGGGACATGCTCCTGGATTACCATCTATGTTGATCCTGGAACAACATTCCAATCAGCCAATCAGAATT
>CAIGQV010019029.1:14953725-14966333 GCA_903798115.1 Danio jaintianensis | reverse complement strand
ATAGATAGATAGATAGATAGATAGATAGATAGATAGATAGATAGATAATATATTCATATTCAATTTATATTTTATATATTTAGGTATAAATATCTATATAAGGTACTGGTTATAAGTAAATTTATTCATTTTTACATAAATATGTGTTATGATGAATAAAAATGGAAATGATTTCACTCATATTTTGACAATTTATTTTTACAAACGCTATTTATAACATTAAAGCATAAACCATATTTACATGACAGAGTGTGGTTATAACATACGAAACATTAAAAGATGTTAATATTTCACATATTCAGAACATTTCTGCTTAAAAGATAAGTGATGCACATTATGCAGCAATGCAACGTGCTGCATAATATTTAGAAAACAGATTGTTGCATATTAAACAATCTTTAATGTTTATCAAAAGTGCGTATTTACAGAGCTAAAGCACAACACACAAAAAAACATTTAAAAAATATTAAAACCACAACAAAAGTCATTTATTCCCTGTGTGTCATAGTAAATGTGGGATGAAAGGTTTTAAATTATGAACAGATTTCAGTATAAAAAATATCCACACTTACAACTTGGACTTTTCTCTCTTAAGACTTTGTGCTGATTTTCTCTTAGCGGTGAAACCTCTGCTGGACTTACATCGTTTCTTTAAAATAAGTCTGTTTAGTTTGCAGCAACATTAGGATGAAGGGGTTTGACTCGAGCCAGACGGGACAGTCCTAAACGCAGCCCCTGTCCTGGAGACTTTAAAGACCCATTCTGGGACGCACCAGGACTCCGGCCAACCATACCTGGAAATGGAGAGAGAGAGAGTTGTGTGTATTGCCATATCAGCTTCTCTGGCTATGACATGGCAAAAAAAAAACAGATCAAGTTTACCACATAAATATCACTTTTCTATAATTATAAAAACATTTTAACAATAAAAAGTCATCAACAGCAGTAAATAATACATAAGATAAAACACAAAAATAATAATATAAGATTAAAAAAAAACAACAACACTTTTCCTGGAAATGAAAGAGAAAGAAAAATTCACAAAACGACCACAATCTGAACTTTCGGCTCTTCCAGTGAAAATTCTCAACTGCATACTGATGATTTGAGCCTGTAGACTCACCTGGAGGATTCCACTTTTTTGGTTTGCCCCCTGCAGGACTGGAGCAGAGTGCAGGTTTGGAGATTGGTGGCGTTGTGGGTGTTTTCTTCGACACACACACAGGAGCGGCTGGACTCCGACAGACTGATGGACTGGGAGCTGACAGACAGAAATGATATTAAAGACTGTTCAAAATGAGGATGATAAATATACTGATAAATATTTATTGTTAATAATAATAATAATAATAATAATAATAATAATAATAATCTAAATATTTACAATAATTTACCGGTTTTGTAAAATCTTAAAATAAATAAATAAAAATAATAAAAAAACAATAACAAATGACAATTATATAAAATAATGTGGTTTTTTGGGAGGTAATTTATTATATATTTTTTTTAAGTACAGTTCAATAAATATGTTAATTAATTTTTACATAAAAATATCTGTTACACTGAATAAAAATAATTTAAAATGATTTAATTCATATTTTGATATTTTATTTTCACAAATGTTATTTATAACATTAAAGCATGAACCATATTTAAATTATATATCGCTTCTATGAATATTTCAGGTTTAGTGTGGTTATAACATTAAAAGATGTTAATATTTCACATATTCAGAACATTTCTGCTTAAAAGACAAATTATGCACATTAAAGCAACGTGCTGGATAATATGTAGAAAAATAATAATAATACAAATAATCTAAATATTTACAATAATTTAGTAATTTTGTGTATAATGTATGACAAAAAACAATTATATTACTCTAGGATAAAGCTTTTCAACACCTTTTTCCATTAAAAGTGTTTCTGCAGGTTTCAGCAAGTCAAATTTAAGACTTTTTAATGAATTTGAATGAAATTTCAGACTCATACAGGGCTAAACACTAAGGCTGGAAAAGATTTTTACTTGCCCCATCAAAAAAAAAATCTAATTTACATATTTCTTAATCACATATTTTAAATAATGTGTCAAAACAAGCCAAGTATGGTTGTATACATACACTTTTTACTTGCATATAACTTTCCTTTAAATGTAAATAAACTAAATGTATCCACAACAGTCTGTCCAGGTCGGTGTCCTCAGCAGGTAGTTATAAATACATGGTGAACTTTTAAACAAATGTGATCGTAAAGAAGATAATTAAACCATATTGGTAAAAAGAGTTAATAAATAAAACATTTGTTAAAAGTTTTATTGAGATGGATTGATGGTAATTGTATGGATGTTGGATTGATTGAGTAGCTTTACATGGACATTGGAAAATTTAGACCGGTTTAAAATGATTTAAGTCCTACAACACAATATTTGAGTGAATTTAAGACTTTTTAAGGCCTAAAATTAATATTGTTTTTAATTTAAGACTTCTTAAGTCACAGTGGACACCCTGAATATATATTCTGAAAAATAAATAAAACAAATATTAAAATATAAATTATCTGGCGTAATCTTTAATAAATAAAACATGTGTACACTCAATAGATTATTACTAAATCACAAACTGTTCAATAAAAAATAAGTCCTACAACACAATATTTCAGTGATATTAAGACTCTTTAAGACCTAAAATTATTATTTTTTATTCTTAAGTCACAATGGACACCGTGAATATACATTCTAAAAAATATATTAAATCAAATTATAATAAATAAATAATCTGGCATAATCTTTAACGTATAAAACATTTTTACACTCAAGAAATTATTACTAGGGCGACGCAGTGGCGCAGTGGGTAGCACGTTCGCCTCACAGCAAGAAGGTCACTGGTTCGAGCCTCGGCTGGGTCAGTTGGGATTTCTGTGTGGAGTTTGCATGTTCTCCCCGTGCTCGCGTGGGTTTCCTCCTGGTGCTCCGGTTTCGCCCACAAGTCCAAAGACATGCGGTATAGGTGAATTGGGTAAGCTAAAATTGTCCGTAGTGTATGTGTGTGAATGAGTGTGTATGAATGTTTCCCAGTGATGGGTTGCAGCTGGAAGGGCATCCGCTGCGTAAAACATATGCTGGATAAGTTGGCGGTTCATCCCGCTGATGTGACCCCAGATTAATAAAGGGACTAAGCCGAAAAGAAAATGAATGAATGAATGAATGAAATTATTACTAATTCACAATACGTTCAATGAACATGCTGCATATACAACTTGGTCATGTCTATTTTTAAAGCAATTACAGTTTCTCCGTTGATTTAATATATCCTGCTTTAAAAAGCTCAAGCATTAAAACAGCAGACAACAAAACCTCAGCACACACTTATAATAAACAAAACATTATGGTGTTTTCCTGTGGATTTGATGTGAATATAAGTGTCTTCTTGACGTGAATGGGAATTCAGTGTAGCATGGCAGCAGCTGAGAAAATCTAGTAAAATTTAAGAACTAAAAAATGTACCTGTGCTTTTAGCTTTCACGGCTTTAGTCGGCTTTTTATCTTTCTTTTCCTTCACAGCTGGAGTGGCCTTTTTTTCTGTCTTTTGCCTCACCACTTTGTCCTTTTTCTTCTTCACCGTGAAACTCTCATCATCATCATCATCATCATCACCCTCATCTTCCTCAGTAAAATCAGCATCACTCTCTGAATCTGAAACATGCGTCAACAAAAACCTGTACCTTTTATGTGCTGAAAACAGATTAATGTGACTGAACTTGCGATTATAAGAGATCCTCAAGATTACCTGGTGTGTTTTGCGGCTGGTAGTCATCGTCATCTTTGTCGTTCTTCTCTTTCTGACATTTTCTCAGTTTGTCTGAGGATTCTGTCCGTTTGGAAGGCTTGGGAGGGGACGAGTCCATGCTGATTATGTTCAGCCCTGAATAATAATAATAATAATAATAATAATAATAATAGTAGAAGAAAAAAGTTACACATTACTCTTGATGTAATCTATTTATAAAATTCCTTATCGCTCTTTTATATCAAACCCACTGGGTTCTGAAAGAAATCTAATTTCAAAGTATTTTGATAATGGACCCTTTTGACATTTCTGGGATTCTCAGAAGCGGAAGTGGTCCTAGATGGGTAAACTTAGAGCGCAGTGAATAAGAGAGAACAACAAATAATTATTTTACAATCCTATTTGCTGAAATAATAAAATAAAAACTGCACGATGGTGTTATCAAGACTTTCAGAAAAAAGGAAAAAAATAGTGTGAGACTGATAACAACAGCCAGAAGAAAGAATAACATTACATTTTCTGCCCTGCCCCCATAGACACTGCATTAGAAACACCGCCTGAATGAGGAGGTCTTGGCTCGATTGAAACAAACTCTGGAGCAGTTTGGTTGTAGTGAGAAAGCAATACAATCCAACGAACTAACAAACTATATCACAGTGGCTACATCACAGTGTATTATGGGTATGTAATAGGCATATATATGGCTATAAGAAGAGAGAATAACGAGTAGCGATATCATTTCTACCGGTAAAAGTGCTTTTTATGTCGAATACGAAAGTGAAAGTATGCCTAACTGAACTATTACAAATATATATAATATCATTCACTTTTTGATTACTCGACTTCTGATATATAGTCGATATATTTTTTACAACCCTTGAAAATTGAAATGAGGCTCTGTATGAGAAAGTCTTACCTCTGATTTATATTTGGTGATGACTATGTCTGTGGGTGTCACTATTCAAAATTAAAGTGCACCTTTTCGCTTATAATGTCTCATTTCTCATCGTTATAAATTAAAATAACGACGTATGACAAACAAAAATAAACCAAATCTGACCAATGTGACGAGAGATTACTCGCACAGGACTTGTTTTAATATATTTGGTGCGTTGAGAATAATGTTACATTTTCTGTCCTGCCCCCATAAACACTGCATTAGAAACACCGCCCTTTTTTGTACTGTAATTTGATGCAGAGATGACATAATACATACATAAATACATATAAATGTTCATATGTTTTTAATATTAAAAACTTTCAAGGATTTAAGATGCCACAAGTCTTTTGAAAAGGGTCCGTTTCAAAATTCTGATTAATAAAAATGCATTACCTAAACTTTTGCCATCAATGCTACAATTTGACAGCACAGGTGGAGATTCTGGACGAGGCTGATCATCACCTGCTGTATAAAATCATGTTTGGTTTACAGAACAAACTGCAAGTGCTTACATGTCAAATAATAAAGCAACAAAAATATGCACTTACTATACAGTATGTACAATTAAATTAGAGCTGCACAATATATGGTTTCAGCATCGATATCGCAATGTGCACATCCGCAATAGTCCGCAATTACATAGCAAGATATGCAATGTTGAGTCGGAATCATAGTTGACCAGGAGCTACAGAACACATGAGGTTTGTAGAGTCACTGGTAAGTTTAACCATAATAGAGTGAAAGTTTATCATTTGTTTTTAAGGCCTATGACTGAGAATTTTAAGATAGTTTAAAACATTTGGGCACAAGAAATTATGATGTTTGGTTGGAGGTGTAACAAAGATTTATTGTATTTAATTATTTATACGATTTATACAACAAAATAGTTTTTCTTATCGTTTTTGTCTTGTTTCTAGCCCAAATATCTATATTTCAAAGCAAAAATGAGATTATTTAACTTAAACCATTGTCAAATAATTTAGCTTGTTTAAAGAAAAACTCTTAGGGTGCTTTCACACCTAGACGTTTGTTTTGCCCCTTTAGCGCGTTTCAATAGGGCATATGTGAAACCCGCAATCTGAATGAATGAGGTGGTCTTGGGCTCGATTGAAACAAACTCTGGAGCAGTTTGGTTGTAGTGAGAAAGTAATACAATCCAACGAACTAACAAACTATATCACAGTGTATTATGGGTATGTAATAGGCATATATATGGCTATAAGAAGAGAGAATAACGAGTAGCGATATCATTTCTACCGGTAAAAGTGCTTTTTATGTCCAATACAAAAGTGAAAGCATGCTGTCTAACTGAACTATTACAAATATATATAATATAATTCACTTTTTGATTACTCGACTTCTGATATATAGTCGATATATTTTTTACAACCCTTGAAAATTGAAATGAGGCTCTGTCTGAGAAAGTCTTACCTCTGATTTATATTTGGTGATGACTATGTCTGTGGGTGTCACTATTCAAAATTAAAGTGCACTTTTTCGCTTATAATGTCTCATTTCTCATCGTTATAAATTAAAATAACGACGTATGACAAACAAAAATAAACCAAATCTGACCAATGTGAGGAGAGATTACTCGCACAGGACTTATTATAATATATTTGGTGCGTTTAGAAACTTTGCAGTGTGAAAGCGAACCACACCAAAAATAAAAACTATTTTAAATACAATTTTAATCCCTGTTTCGGAACAAAACAATCGATCTACAGGTGTGAAAGCACTCTTAATTTTGACTTCTTTCTTCTGATGGTGAAAACAAAACAATATCTTTACTTGATCTAAGAATTTGTTGATATTTGGACTAGAAACGAGACAAAGCGAAGCAAGAAAAGCATTGTTTTGCATTGTAGTTATTCAATTTCTGAACCTGAATACTGTTAGACTCCCCAGAAAATAGTGCTATTCAAAGCATCTTGTGAAACTGTATTCACATCGCAATACATATCGAAGAAAAATAAAATATCGCAATATCCGATTTGTCTAATATCGTGCAGCCCTAAATTAAATCATGACAAATTGCAAGACCTAGAAAAAACAATGAGTTTGCGAGACAAAACAATTACCTGGATGTATAACATCAGCACTGCAGTGTATTAAAACAGGTGGTGAACACAGGAGAGGCCGAGATCCACCATCATCATTATCTGCAGTACACAGAAATACAGTAAACAACAGTAAAATATAGTTTTACACTTCCTGAAAGGGATGATTCAACTGTATAATGCTTCACACCAGCAGAGCGTCCATCTGTTTTGCTTGTAGGCTCTCCATCTTGTGTTTTTGAAGTTTCCAGCAATGACAGTGTTAGGGCTTCCTCTAAATCTCTTTCATAACGTTTAGCATCTAGAGACACCCTGAAACAACAATTGAGTTAAAGTTGGTTTTATATTCGCACATTGTTCAATTTTGACAACTTGTAACATGCTCCCTATATTGCTTACCATGCTACTTTGAATATTTGGTCTGAAATCGCATGCAAGTATGACTTAAAACAACATTAGCACTATTTCATTGACTGTAAACAATGTTATACTTAGATAGTCATTGGCTGCTGATATGATTTCCCTATTTACAATTAGCAAACAATACTTTTCTGAAATGATATTATTAAGGGGAAACTCTAAATGTGCGAATATAATACCAACTTTACCTCAATATCAGTAAATGGGTCTGTTGTGCAATCATTTACCTCATTAAACACCGATTTAAAGCTGATTTTGTGATGAAACATGCTTTCATGTAAAAGACAAGTTTTGTAACCTCTTTCTGCCTTCGGAGCTGGTGAGACCAACATCTCCATTTGCAGGTGAACTTGTAGTCTTGCTGGATTTTTCAGAATCAGGATCCATCATTCGTGGTTTTTTGGGAGGAGGTTTCACACAGGCAAAATCCTCATCTGTCACACAACACACATATAAGCATCTTTAACTGAGGTAAAGTTGGTTTTATATTCGCACATTCAGAGTTTCTCCTTACAGAAAAGTATTGTTTGCAAATTCTAAACAGGCAAATCATATTAGCAGCCAATGACTATCAAAGTACAACATTGTTCACAGTCAATGAAATAGTGTTAATGTTGTTTTGAAGTCAAACTTGCATGCGATTTCAGACCGAATATTCAAAGTAGCATGGTAAACAATATAGGGACCGTATCATTGTTCAAAAATGAACGAATGTGCGAATAAAAAACCAACTTTACCTCAATGCATGTTTGCAGGTCTATCCAGCCTTATGATCATTATGAAGTGACACCTTTAAAAAATGAAATCAAATATCTCACCATCATTGTCTTGGAAGTCTGAATAGTTCACAGCTTTCTTACTTCTGATGACAAGGAGAGAGAAAAAAAGCTGCTTTAATTAACCAATCCGGTTTTTTGAACTCAAAATGATTGCTTACGAAAATGTCATATAGGCCTGTCACAATAATTAGATTAGATTTTAACTTTATTGTCATTCCACATGCACAAGTACAAGGCAACGAAATGCAGTCAATATATCATCAATATATCATGACTTATCGTGCAAAACTCAATGACCTCAATAATTTTTGGTGTTGCAATAAATATTCACAAATAACCTTAGAGTCATTTTACAATTACATTTACATTCTACCTCACCGGTGTCAATTGGACATTTACCTAATAGCACATTTAATAGTGTACATTTAATAGGACATTTTAACATCAACCTTTTTAACACACTCATACCTTTTTAACAGGATCTAAATAACCTTAATAATGGAAAGTCTTTGTCGCTTGAAAGTGTTTATGGATATTTACATTACTATGCTGTTGTATAGACCATTTCAATGTGGTGATGTCATTGGCCCATGAACATTTCCTGCTTGTTGTCAAAGTATTTCATAACTGTAACAAGAGGGAATTCAATGATTACTTTACGTTAAAACACCTGCCATAGGATTATTTATAAATATTTGCACCTTTTTGGATTCTTGGAAGCTTTGGAAATTAAAAATGTAAAACAGGAAATACGTTAGGACCATTGTTATTGTTTACATCCCTCAAAATGGTCTATAATAAGCACGTCATGATTTTGACAAATATAATTACATAATTAGTGGCATAAAATGATCTCAATATGACAGTAATATCGCTTATCGCAACATTTTCTGTGACAAAACATCGCAACATTCGCAACAACATAAACATTCTTCATCGTGACAGGCCTAGTGTCATAACATTGCAAGTCATTATCGATGCCAAACATCTCTCAGTTTCAGATGCAACAATCACTGAATATATTTAGATCTAATGATGCACTGTAATCTAATGTATGACTGAAATGATTTTGTAATGACTTATTTGGAAAACATGTATACACACCTGGATGGTCTGTCCATTCTTCAGGTCAAAAGAGACTAAATATCTCACCGTATGTCCTATGAACACAACATAAAACGCTACTGCCGTGTTTTTGTAACCTTACGTGTTATCGATTGAACGTTAAGCAACGGAACAAACAGCTAACTTAAAAATGTAAGTCAAAAGTATAATAGGCACTTATAAAGCCTGTCTTATATAAAAAGCAGTGCAAGCATATTGTTTTGGCCTGAGCTAATTCCTCTCATCCAACCCGCCTGAAAACAAACTGCGGAAATCTACCTGAATATTAGGTGTGTACAATTCGTTAAAAGTTTAATAACTTTATCCAATTCAACACCAAATAAGTGATATAAATATATAGTAATAATAATAATAATAATAATAATAATAATAATGTGTAATTTGTATATGGTTAAAAAACTGTGACCAAAATTATTTCGTCTATTTCAAGCTTTTGCGCGTTTTGTAAAACGTCGAATCTGCGAATACGAATCTAGCGTTATATGAAATAAGCGCAGACGCGGCTCTTGATTATGTCACAAACGTGATTAAAATAATTATACATTTAATTCAGCCTTTCTATTTTATTTATGTGTTTTTTTCTGCCGGTCACAGTATACACCCAATAAAGACAATAATGTAGTATGTTAGAGGTATGTAGGTAGCAACTGCTAGCCTGTAGTTGAATTTATTTCTGTATTTTTTGGCTGCTTAATATATATATATATATATAATCATCTGATTATTAAAGTCGTTCGGGTGCAAGTAAAATTCAAAGGTATTTTTTATATGTTAAACGCAGATTTAATGTGAAAACGTAGGTTAAATAGGCTATGACAAGTTTTCTTAGCCTACATTATCTTTAACCGAACTGTTATGTAAATTAAAGTACATTTTTTAAAACTGTAAACTTTAATTTTGCTCATGTTTTTGACAACATCTTTTTTGACAACATTTTCAATTAGCAAAACAACCAGGCCCACAAAGGGGTTTTGGCCATTTCCAGGCTGATTTCCAGCAATTTCCAGCCTGGTCTTAGCTGGTCAGGCTGGAAAATGACCAGCTAAAACCAACTTGACCAGCCTGGTTTAAGCTGGACATAGCTGGTTTTAGCTGGGCTCCCAGTCTGGCTAGGCTGGTCAAGCTGGTTTTAGCTGGTCATCTCCCAGCCTGACCAGCTAAGACCAGGCTGGAAATGATTGGAATCCAGCCTGGAAATGGCCAAAACCCCTCTAAAACCAGGCTGGTCGACCAGCTAAAACCAGCCAACCATCCTAGGCTGGTTTAAGCTGGGTTTTTCAGCAGGGATAGGCCTATAACTAGCCTAAAATTTAATTCCTCAGCAGGTCATAAATGTCTGCTCTTTATAAACCCTTTCCTAACATTAGACACTGGAAACAAAACTGTGGGAAGGTTTATTCTTGGAGACTGACGCAGACTGATGTTTCAGGCTCATTCATTAATGTTTAACCAGCTAATGAGAGTCAGGACAGAAACCTAACCAACAACTAACCAACAAACAAGTCACAAGCATACCATTTTGCTTGAAGAAACATCAACATTATTATTATTTGTGTATTATTTTTTGCATATAACCTATTTATTGAAGACAAATGAGACACAAAATGACATTGTATGAAGTCATGAAACAAACTTATTTTATTAATTCAAAACGGGTAAAACAGATATAACATTTCCCTGCACTTAAAGCATTCATATAAATATACCATAAATAAACCATATGTAATAATTAAATAAATAAATACTTTCTTGGTTGTCAATTGTATTTCCACAGGTGGTGTCCAGCACCAAAAGACAAACTCATGGTGACAGCTTTGGAGATATGCAGAAACTACAGCCTAAAGAATCCGCAGATCTACACACGTGACATTGATTTTCAATATAAAAACATTTATTAATGATGAAGATATTATGGTGCCACACACAACTAACTTTGCGCAAAGCAGCGGCGGCTCCAGTCACATTTGGCGGATTTGTGTTACTTCATCCGACAATTGCTGCAATCCGAGGACTCCCGGGGCTCGTGTCGTGCAGAAGATCCCATGGGTCATCATCGGAAGGGGAAACTAGGGTTTCTCTAGAGATGTTTTGACCCTCTGAGGGCTCAAAATCCAGGTCTCCATCGTCCTCCTGCGCGGCTCTGGAATCAGACTCCTCCGCGTACCGGAGCGCGTTCAGCGGGTCTGTCGGGTTCACCTGCCGGTTTCTGCGCTCCCGGTGCTGCAGGCGCTCCAGCGGAACCGTGTTCTTCTCTGACAAGAAGAGAGACGACTGAGGGAGGTTTTGTCCCGCTATAAACGCCTGCTTGGCCCCGTCCAGATTGAGCAGCATGCTGTGCTTGGTGGAGTAATACACATCACGATGGTTTTCCAACAGTTTGTGGTGGAAAAGACAGTCTTCCTTATTGCAGATCGTCTAAAAGACAGACAGAAATGCACATTTTATGAATCAGAAGACGCTGTTGCTTTTCTTTTGTTTTCTTTTGTAAATATTGCAGATAGCCTGTTATATAAAGATATTTATGTAGATAATCCGTCATAAAAAATACACAAGTTTCATTAAAGAGACAAATAAGAAAAAATGTTGAATTGCAATAATAAAGAAATATTTTTAATTAATTAAGAGCATTACAAAAAGTTAGATCTTTATATCTCTCAAATAAAGATATGTCTAAACCTATTCAGAGTGAATAGATTTCGCGTTAAATTGATGATGTCATCACGCAATCACAGAATCATATTTTACAAATTGTAGCATCAAATTGAACTGATTTTACCAACGTCTCATTTTAACATATTGTATATAAGCCTATATATTTGCTAAAATAATATAAACGCGTTATTCTTTTGATGCAATTTCAAGATGTAGGATAATCTGAAATGTTTTGAATCCGAAAATGCTAAATTTAGAAATAAAATTTGTTTGTAGGTTAACGTAATCCGTTAATATTAATAAACTAACAGTAATTATACCTTATTTACAAATTAAATGCATTTATTTAGCTACAATAGATTAATACTTACAGATGTGAAAAGGGTTCCTCCTGTATCCATGCACAAAAACCGGTTACTTTTCACTCCAAATATCGCCAGACGGTCTCTGCTTTCTGTTTTCAGTAAGATTACACCTGTTGGGGTTTAACATATTAAGGTGATTATGCTGTACGAAGGAAAATGTTTCGAATGTATATGCATTGTCTTTTAAAAATATATAATTATGATTTATTTACTCATACTTTACTGGTCTTAATCTTCTAAATATGGGTGGCATTATGTTTATTATAAAATACAAGTTTTTTTATTGGCATTGATGCTTCCATGAAGAACCTTCAACATCAGGAACTTTCCATGGGGCAAAAATGTTATTTAAAACTCAAAAATTATCTATTAGAACGTCTTTAGAATTGAAAAATGTTCTTTTAGAACGTCTTTATAATTTAAAAATGTTCTATTAGAACGTCTTTAGAATTGAAAAATGTTCTTTTAGAACTTCTTAGAATT
>CAIGQV010019029.1:14879262-14929274 GCA_903798115.1 Danio jaintianensis | reverse complement strand
AAATAAATAAATAAATAAATAAATAAATAAATAAATAAATAAATAAATAAATAAATGCTAAAAATAATAATAATAAAAAATATGAATAAAAAAAAAAGTTATGAAGATGTGCTTTACACTTTAATAGAAACATTTCTTCCAGCATATTAGGAATGATTTAGGTCCGTTTCATCCCTGCTATTGCCCTCTGCTGGTGTAAATGTGGAGAGCATCAGTCCAGTAGAACAGCTATTAATTTACTGCATTGCAGCACTGGGACGTTGTCAGTCATTTTGTCGTGCCGTCTGCACAAATCACAACCAGCAGAAAGATGGGAAAAGCTTGTCCAACATGTCCTATGCATACATTTAACACGATCAAATATGTAACTTTCAGAATGATAACAGAAAACTTACGAGATTCTTGGAAAAATCAATATTCCATTAATAAGTTTGTCAACTAAAAGAGTATATTTCCATCTTTCTTTTTGCTTCCCTGCCAAGTAAAACTGAGTCAGGAAATGCAAAGCACAGGAAACATGGATAATTAAATTAAGGTATAGATGCATTAATAAAATTAGATTATTGAATCTAATCTGCAGTGTTGTGGAGCTCCTATACTGTTGGCTTAATTCACACAGAACTATTTGTTTTTTATTTTTAATTATTAATTTAGTTCGGCTTGTGGTCAATTTACATCTAATTACACTTTAAAGTAATAGTTTGGTGAAAATGAACATTTGTAAGACATTTTTTGTCTTCAGTAAAACATTAAAGAAGATAATATTGTGGTCCTCTTTAATTCATAAAACACAAGTAAACGGCTACTGCCACTTTTAGAGCCATAAAACCCCATACAGGCTAGCAAAATTAATACCTGTGGTTTTTGATGACACATTGAGATCTTGTGAAATAAAATGTTTAGTTCTGTGTATAAATTTGTTTTAATAATTTAAACTTTAATCCACAGCATTGGTAAACAGAGTGCATTTACGACAGCAAAAGTTAATTTCTGGGTGAACTATCCCTTTATTTTGACTATTGCTCTGGATATCTTTCTAGAATTAACATTTATATTGTTAATAATAAGTTATATAATAATTTTGTTCATAATTAAGTTGCATTCATTTATTTTTTCTTAAATTGTCAATTAAAATGTTTGATATTTGTAAAGTTGCATAGGTTGACTTGGCACTGACAAGTCAACATTTGACCTTTTTTCATCAAATTTCCTATATCTTCTGTGTCTTTTTAATTGTTGAGAGTGTGCAGATTATATTCATTCTCTTTATTATTTTATTTCTTTGGTCTCCGCACCTATTGAAAAGTTGTGAAGGGAAACAAGACCAACTAAGACTAAAAATATGTTTTTTGCATCCTTTTTTGTGTCCTTAATGCAATAGCATTCATTTTTTATCTTCATTACTTTTCTATTCAGCTTTTCTGTGGTTTTACAGTAATAGTTTGCATAAAAGATTCATGCAAAAAGAATATTTAATAAAAATATATTATTCTTTCATTATTTACTTACTCATTTATTTACTTATTTATTTATACATTTAAATATATAATTTTGAAAAATAAATAATTTTGAAAATTAAAATAAAATAGTTTACCAGCATTTCATCATTCTCTTAAAATTCAACTTTTACATTCAGCAAAATCTAGAAATTCCTACATATTTGGAACAATTTGAGGCTTAGTAACTGATGACAGAATTTTCCATGAAGCAATTTTAGTTTTTATATTAAGGTGCATTCAGAAACCACTTGTGTTAAAGTATTCACATGCTCTAACAGCTTCACACATCCATAAATCCACAACCTCGCTCTCTTATCAAGGCAATTATCAGACTGGCCGGCCCGCAGTGCGTGTTCTGCATGAAAAAAAGCCCTTCAAGAGCGACAGTTTACAGACATCGAGGGAAAATAAACTCCGGAACACAATGCACCACTAGCTTTCTCTACCCACAGTGCCTCCACCAAAGGTCTGTGGCACAATCCAGTGTGGTCACAGTGCGGTTTGTTTCTGGGGAAAAACTGACCTCCAGCCATTCCTGGGTTACAGGAGCACCGGAGCGTTCCGCAACCCTCAAAAAGCGGATATCCAAACAGGCCTTTTATAGAGAGCATGCACAGGAAGCACAATCAGTACCCGCAAATTAAACACCTCTAATTATGAGCTGGAAATGTAGAGGAGATCAGCATTAGCACTGCGTGCGCTTCCAAATGCTCTATAAATACAGCTCTTCTCCACCACGTCCTCCATTCTTGTGCAGGATGTTACCTTGATATTTCAAGACAAACACCGCTCACACACTTCTGGAAATAACAAAAAAGCCACTTCTTTGCATCATTAACGACATGCTTGAATTCATATTCCAACAAAAATTGGATTCTGATATAATTAGAATTAGGACGATGGGCTTTCTTTATGCTTCGCTAGTCTTTCGGTGTGATTAATGTAGGTGCTTAAGCGTAAGGTATTGATCTGTTCATCTCACAGGTCGCTGTGTCATCAAATTACGCTCCTCAGGGACTTGACTTTCACTATGGACTATACAGCATTAATAGCACAAATTAAGAACTACAAACTGCTTTCAGAGGTGATAATGGAGGAGCTTTATCCACTAAGATTGGATTAAGAGCGAGAGGGCAATTATAACTTCCTCAGCCATATTTGTAGGAGCTCCTCAGTGAAATTTGTCATCATGTTGAGTCAGTAAAGATTTAATTTATGCAAGTAGTTTGAAGATACGGGAAATCAATCTGGAATATTAATGCAAAAATTTTTTACACTGCTTTTATGACATTAGAATGACTGCATGAAGTACATTGCAAAAATAATTTTTGTAGTATTTTTCGCAATACAAATAACTATTAGATCGATTAATCGCATCCAAAATAAAGTTGTTGTTTTTTACATAATATGCGTGGCGCTGTGTATATTTATTTTGTATATAAAAATACACACATGCCTGCATATATTTGAGAAAATGTTTATTTATATTTAGATATAAAACATATATGATATAAATTATATTTAAATTTAAATATCTATGTGATAAAAAGTTTTTTGTGTGTATGTGTTTGTATCACATATAACTAATAAATATATAAAACACACACACACACACACACACACATATATTATATCAGAACAAACCTTTATTTTGGATGCGATTAATCGCGATTAATCATTGCCCAGCACTACAAATAACTAAACAATCTTAAATCATGATACATTTACCGGAAAAGTACATGTTTTTTCCTGGTGTGTTCTGAAAATTTGATAAAATTCTGTCAATTTATGATTAAATCAGGAAAGCCCAGACTAACTTGCCTTAAGTTCATACATCTTAATTCAAGAATCTTTAGATAATTGTCAAAGAAAATAAGTACTTGATTCAATCATATTCATGGTGAAAAATACATATAAGTGATGTCATTTTTAGCTGTATCCAGCTGAGAAAGACAAATAAATGTATCTTGATTCAAAACTTTTTAGACATTTGTAAATGAAAACCAAAATACTAAATAACCCTCTCCAAGTAGCAGTCAGAGATGATCAACCACGATTTATTTAATATTTGGTATTTTTAGGGGATTGTTTTGGTTTCAAATTTGTAATAACACACTTTTATTATTATTATTTTTTAAATATATATAACAAGACGCGTACTGTTTTAAATCCTAATTGCTTTGGAGAACATATTTTAATTAAAGAAGATGCTTGGCGGATTATCCACTGAAGTGCAAGAAAAGTTCAAACTTCCATTTTTTAATTATACAAAGAAAAATGTAAGTTTTAACTACTTTTAATGTAAGATTAAAAAGCAAGTTGTAAATCTAAACAAGAGAGGGTGAAATCTCAAAACTTTTGTTATTCAAAATTCAAAGCTTTCTGTTATCATTAATTTGGTACAATACTAAACATTTCCATTAGATAAAATTAGTTTCCCGTTTATTTCCAAACTGGTATTTTTTTTAACCTTGAACAACACATTTGTGGCTATTTTTCAGGACAATTTAATACTTCCGAATCATGTCGATGATTTTTGTTTTCACTTGATCAAAACCTTTACAAAGTATAGCACCATTCATACGATTTTAAGTATCATACTATTTATCAAGTAAAAAAAAACTAAATTAGATTTAATTTATGCAATTCTAGGTTTTCCAACAAAAAAAACAACTACTTTTCGTAATGAAACTGTGTAGTGTTGTTTGGTGGTCTTATCTGGTCTACACTTGTCTGGTTTGATTGTTGGGTTTAAAGCATCAGACTGACCCGCTGGGAAAAACAAACCAAACATTTAAGTGGAACTGCAGCAGAACAAAACATTGTGGGCACGTGGCTTTGTTTGGGTGTCTAAAATGTGTGGAAACTAAATAAAACTGCCGGGTTTTATATAGAAGTGGCATTTTCCTGTCTATGGACGCAACAGCTGCTTTGAGTGTACAAACAAATTGGACAATAACATACCTGAAGCTGCTGCTGCAGAGCTTTGATGATGAGCACATTGGCAGCTTCAGCATGTACGCATGTGCATGTAAGAAATGTGATTTGTCTGAGCAGATATTTTAGGATCGTCTGGAGGAGTTGAAGAATGTGCGGCCACAGACTAGTCTATCGTCTGCTTGGATTGCAGGACGTCAGTCAGTGCTTTTGAGTCGTCCAGGTCCCCTGCGTGACCAACTCAACCAAACTGCCGCCCACTTACCGGCAGGAAAATGACAAGCCTTAGAAGATCACTAAGTCTCCCTCGCCGGAGAAAATGAAGGACCAAAGATGGTGAATGTTTCCTGTTGGAGTGGGCGGCTGAGAAGACGTGTCCCATTCTTCTGCCCATCAGCAGGTTGGCACATCTGTCCTCCAGAGGTCAGTAGCACAGCGCCATCTATTGGATGAGTAGACACTATTCAATTAGCCTAAAATGATACAATCTGATGATCAATATAAACACAATCTTCAAATGGCCGTTTTTATGAAGGACATTTGATATTTTATCCATCTTCTGATCACTAATACGTTTACAAAAAACATCGCATACAATCGATATACTCCATATAATCCAATAAAAATTTTAATTGTAAATGGTATAGCCTAATATGAATTACGTCACCCAAAAATAGAAGATTCAGTCATTAATTACTCACATTGGTGTCCATTTATGTCCTTCTGTATTCTGTGGACGACAAAAACAGCCAACAAAGCAAACTATCTATCTACATGTTTGAAAATTCATTAAAAATGTCGTGCTCGCTCTCGTCCATTATGTCAGCAAATAGACTAGTATTAAAAACGTTTCAAAGTTTTTAAAGATGGTCCTATACGACACAAACCATTAATTCCAGGTGTTCTGGAGGTATGTGTTCTGGTTTGGTGAAAAACAAAATGTAATTTGATATATTATTAATGAAAATTTGCATGTTAATTTGCATGTTCGCAAATGCGCGTTCACGCACTCTGACTGCTGACGTGATAACTTTTTCAGCAAACAAAGTGTGTATTTACCTCAAATATTGCTTTTTATGACGTATTGCTTTCAATCTTCATTTATCTGAGCGAGTTGAAGTGAATTGCTACGGTAATAGCATGGTGAACGCGCAGAACAACAATGGCCAAGGTAAGGAGTTCATGTTTTTTATTTGTTTTTGTTTTTTTATTAGGTCTACTATTAGGATATTTTAATAATGTAATGGCACAGACATGTAAACACCATTGGTAAACACAAACACTGAACATTCTTAAATTATAAATACATTTAGGCTACTGGAGAAGCAAAATAACTGAATTATAAATGAACTGTTTTTGCTAGCTAGTAGTCTATGAAAAACAATATTGTTCTCCCTTAAGTGATTGTAACCTTATATTAAAATCATTGTTTTATGGGACATTCTACCAGAAATGTACATTATTGGAAATAAAAACATAAATACAGTGAATAAAAAGTATTTCATCCCAAACATTTCTAAAATGGACTGATGGTTGATTTCTGTGAGTTGTTCTGTCATTCATTTGGTTCACAGATTTTTGTTCTTTAATAAAAACACTTTACAAATGTACAACCATTGTCCTTGTCCTCAGCCCACACTCAAAAAAATGAACTTTCGCTATTGTTAGTTTTACTACACCCACCCTTGTTCGCATTACATGAAACAAAAAAGTAGCTAAATGAACACAAGTTAACTATGTTATTTCTACAGAAATTTAGTACTGTAAGCTTTACTTAATAAGGGTTTGACTGGCCAACTTAACATTGTAGAGCAAATACTTAAAAGTGAATAAAAAAGTGTTCACCTTACGTATTGAAAGTTCATAAATCTATTATAACATTACTAAGTAAAATATATATAAAACTAAAATGCAGTAGTGACACATCTGAATGGGTTGTATGTACTAAGAAATATTTTGTCGACTTTACCTGAATTTCTTAAGTTCATTCAACTATATTGTTGCTTGTAGAAACTACTCAACACACGTGCGTGGAACCACTTGACACTCTTTTTTTATGTAAGTCCAACAAATCAGTTTTTTGAGTGCAATTGAACCTACAGCTTTAATAGTTTTGTCATGCTAAAAAATGTTATTTAGAGAAAAACAATCTTCAGAAATAGCAAAGTTTAAGTTGTTATCATTCACATCAATTGATTAAAAACATGAAAATTATAAATAAATTCTACAAATAAATACTACAAATTCATTCATTCATTCATTTTCTTTTCGGCTTAGTCCCTTTATTAATCTGGGGTCGCCACAGCGGGATGAACCGCCAACTTATCCAGCATATGTTTTACGCAGCGGATGCCCTTCCAGCCGCAACCCATCTCTGGGAAACATCCATACACACCCATTCACACACATACACTACGGACAATTTTAGCTTACCCAATTCACCTATACCGCATGTCTTTGGACTTGTGGGGGAAACCGGAGCACCCGGAGGAAACCCACGCGAACACGGGGAGAACATGCAAACTCCACACAGAAATGCCAACTGACCCAGCCGAGGCTCGAACCAGCGACCTTCTTGCTGTGAGGCGAACGTGCTACCCACTGCGCCACCGCGTCGCCAATACTACAAATATATAATACAAATAAATTTACAATCGTCCCCATGTTTTGGTCAGTCCTGTCACATTTGCATTAAATCTAACATAAAATGAGTGCACCTTTAAGGCTATGACTCAAAGTAAGTGACGTCATTTGATGGAGAAGCTGACAGTGATTAAGGATGCGTTCTGTCATTGAATTGTATGATTTTTTTGAGGAAGACAAGCTTAAAGGTCAGGCCCTGTCACATTTTTTTATAAGTGAAAATGTACGTTTCTGGTAGAATGTCCCTTATTTTGACTTTTTAAAACAACAACTAACAAAAAAGAGAAATTAAAATAATGAATTTAATGGCGAGAAATAAAAGTTACACTATTTTATTGACTTCACTGACCAATATTGTTTCTTTTAAGCATATTTTGATTCATTTCAACACATTTTTCAAAAACCAATGTCATCTCTCGCTTCTCAAGTAAGTGTATTTAGCTATAAATGAAAAAAATGCAATGCGGAAGATCTGACATTTTCTCTGCACACAACTTATAGGCTACATTTAACTACAAATCCAAAAACAAATCAGAACTTCCTTGATTTCAGATTTCTGCATTTCTTTTATTGCATGAAAAACAATACATACACACATTACGCATAAATATTTAATGTTTTAGAGGCCAAAACTGCGGTGGTGCAATTTTAAAGTGCTTAAATAACAGACGACATCAAAAAGACGTCTTATGATTGATTGCATTCAGTCAGCCGACCAACAAAAAGATCAACAGCACTGGAGTTAAATAATATAGACAATAAAATCAAACACACAGACTTGTAATGTGCTTCAGTCACTGAGTTTGCAATAAATACAAAGCAGTCTTAGTGACCCCGTCAGTCAGGGTTTTTTACCTTCATCCAGGTGGTCTTTTCTGTTGATAAAGACCCCCTGTATGCGTGTGGCCTGCGGGACGCTCTCTTCCCTATGGATGGTGAAGATAAACCTGCTGATGCCAGTGTTTGGACATGGAGAAAACACCTGGTTCATCTTGAGGCCTGCGGGCAGACAGCACTGCAGATCCTCCACCAGATGACGCACAGATACGCGGATAAACGCCCCGTGACTGACCATCAGAGCATGGACAGGTACGTTCTGGGCTCCATCGTCTGCTAGTCCAGCAATCACAGGCTGATCTGCTTCTGATGGTGCAGAGCTCAACGCAGAGCCGTGCTCCTCTAACATGCGCTGAAACAAGGATTTGAGGAACTTCTTGAAGCGAGTCTTTACCTGGAGAGACAGAAGCAGGATATTCTGATTGAGCATTTAGATGGTGTTGGAAAATAAAATACTAAAATGACTAAACAATGAATTTTTTAGGGCAAAAGCTGATTTTAAATATTTACACACTTACACTGACCAATTAAAATCAGCAAATATATTTACCAAAAAAATTATAATAATAAAAAATATATATATACATATATATATATATATATATATATATATATATATATATAGAGAGAGAGAGAGAGAGAGAGATGATATAATATTATCAAGATATAACTGCAATCATATTACTACTTAAATACAGTTGAAGATTATTATTAGGCTTTTCACAGTATGTCCTTTTATATTCATTGGAGAAAGTCTTATTTCTTTTAGTTTCAGTCTTTAGTTTTCATTTAAAACTGCTGAGGTCAATATTATTAGCCCCTTAATAAATATGAAATATTATTATTATTTGATTGCTACTACTGTCAGGTGTTTGTTCCGTTTTCGTCATGTGCTCCTTTGTTCTGTTTCCCGCTGTTTCTAATTGATTGTTTTCACCTGTGTTCCCCTCCTGTGTCCCATTAGCGTGTGTGTATATATACCCTTTAGTCTGTCTCCGTCTTTGTCGAGTATTGTATTGCCACCACCATTTGTCCATGTTCCTGTGTCTCCAGTTTCCATTGAGTGTTAATAAATCTTCGTGTTTGCTAAATTCCGTGTTTCGTGCCTTTGTGAATAAGCAACCGTGACAGAATACTCGACCCAAACAAAAAAGTGCGGCGTGTTTTCCCCCGTTTTATTTTTATAGTCTTTTTGCCCCAGTGTTTTCTTTTCCTCTCCCCCGTGTTCCCATGGACCCCATCTACAGCCCCGAATTCCTTCTCCTCCTGCTGGAGCAGGGGGAAAGCAGCCTCGAGGACCATACCAGTTTGTACTTATCTATAGCAAATTCCACCAGCTATCCGGACAACGTGCTCTGCGGGTTTTTCAAGACCAGCCTTAATCCCGCTTGCAGAGCACGGTTGTCCGAAGATGGTCCTCGGGGCGATTTTGCCGCCTATGTGGAGTGGACACTGGCGAGGAATGGATCGACATTCACCGTCTGTGCAGAGGAAGAGCTCGCCAGTGCCACTCCCGACCCAGAGACCAGCCTAAACACCACCGATCTGCAGGGAACGTTTGCCAGAGCCCACCGCAGACGGAGAGCCACCCGCGGTGCGCGAGCCATCGCCAACAAGAGCGACAGAGCCAAATACCACCGTGGAGGAGGAGCTCAAGGATCTGTCTGACCAGGTGCGAGAGCCGGCAACATCACCCAAGGTGGGAGTCCTGGTGGAGATAGAGGGACCGAGCGAGGGTCCCATCCACCCTCCCACTGCTAACGGTGAGCGACCGCTGGACACTGGGAAGTTACTCATCGACTTCTGGAGCGAAGTCAAGCCCCTTCCGCTGTTCCCAGACAGCAAAAACTCATCTCCAAGTCAACTGTTTCCACACAGTCTTTTAGTTCCCGATGCCCCAAGCTCCAGAGTCATGAGTGACTTCCCACCCTCTTCGCCTCTGCTCATACCTATGACTGCAGCCAGCTCCAGCGCTGCTGCAGTCAGCTAACCCCCCAGCTCGCCCTCAAGCTCCAGAGGTGGAGCTCGCTCGGAGGTGCTGCCTGCCAGCATCGCCCTCTGGAGGGTGTCACCCAGCGTCAGCTCCTCCAGCCTCCGAGCTACAGACTCCACCTCGGCCCTTCGACCCTTGTGCTCCGCCTTGGCTCCCTCCTCCCTCGTCTCCGCCGTGGACCGTCAGTCCACCAGCTCCACCAGGCTCCCTCGTCCCTCCGGCTCCGCCTTGGTCAGTTGTCGCCCTTCCTATGCCTCTGGACTCCACTCCTCTGGCTGCGCCTCGTCACTCCGTCCGGCCAGCTACGTCGAGCTCCTCCTTCCCTCCAGCTACGCCTTGGTCCTCTGTCGCTCTGGCTCCGCCGCGGGCTTCCGGACCCCCGCCGTCGCCTCGCTCGGGTGAGCCGTCTGCTCCACCCCGGCCCTCCGGGACCTCGGCGTCACCTTCACCCTACGGCTCTCCGTCTCCTCCTTGGGCTCACCCACCATCAGCGGCGTCTCCCTCGGTCGGCCCCCTGGAGTCGGCGGCCACTCCTCCTCCATGGCTCCTCCCTTCCTCGACTCCTTCTGGCTGTGTCCTGGGTCTTCCTGCTCCAGCTCCCTTCCTGGTTCCTCCCTCCTAAGACTCCTCCCTGGCCCCCTCCCATCCTCCCTTTTATGATGTAAAAGGCGCGAGGACGCGCCTTCAAAGGGGGGGGGGTAATGTCAGGTGTTTGTTCCGTTTTCGTCATGTGCTCCTTTGTTCTGTTTCCCGCTGTTTCTAATTGATTGTTTTCACCTGTGTTCCCCTCCTGTGTCCCATTAGCGTGTGTGTATATATACCCTTTAGTCTGTCTCCGTCTTTGTCGAGTATTGTATTGCCACCACCATTTGTCCATGTTCCTGTGTCTCCGTCTTCCCGTGTCTCCAGTTTCCAGTGAGTGTTAATAAATCTTCGTGTTTGCTAAATTCCGTGTTTCGTGCCTTTGTGAATAAGCAACCGTGACAACTACAGAACAAAGCACTGTTCTCCAATGGCTTGCCTAATTAATCTAGTTAAGCCTTTAAATTGCACTTTAAGCCGAATACTAGTCTATTGCAAAATAACTAGTAAAATATTATGTACTAATTATTGATAAACATTTTGAACGTGTTGATTTATTTTCTCTGCTAAACATCACTTGGGAAATATCTGAAAAAGAGTTAACATTTGATAAATCTGTCTTCCACTGTAATTTATTAATGCGATACAAAGTTGAATTATTCCAAGCTTCATGATCCATCAGAAATCATTATGATATGTTATAATATGTAGAATATAATTACAGCTCAAGATGTTGTTTTTATTATAATTAACATTAAAAACACATGTGCAACTTAATATTGTTATATAAGCTGTGATACACAAGAAATTAACAACTTTGATCAATCTTTTAAGAGCATGCTACAAAACATGTTTAAAATTAAAAAAAAATTATTTTTTTATTTTCCATTCATCAAAGGTTTCTGAAACATGTATCATGATTTCCCATTGTGGGAATATAAATTTATATAATCTAGTTCCAAATGAACAATAATCTATATATAACTGAAAAGATATATTCTTTGACTTTTAATTAGCTCATTTAATTCAAAACTCTAGCTAGGGTGTGACAAACCTCTTGGTTCCTGAACACTGGCTGTGCCGAAGTGATGCAAATGCTAAAGGCATGGTCTCAATGACTCTTCCTTTGTCTTTGGGCGATACTTTAAGGCCAAAGAAACCCTTTTGTTGATAAACTTGTGTGGTCAGTGGCTTGACAAGTTTTTTCACCTACCTACCTACTTCATTTGCATGCTTTGTTTAGCCATCTTCACCTAGCCACTCCTCTCCTCCTAAAACATATTATAAACTCATTTTAGACTTGACTTCAGACTTGTGATAAAACTTGCAGACTGCAGACTTGTAAGAGACTCCTGTAGGCTCTTGCAGACTTGTGGACTTCTTGAGGACGCTGTATGACTGCAGACTAACCAACACGTCTCAATAAAGAAATTCTGCTTGTTTGAGTCTCCTGGACTGGGTTCTCTCATTCTTCACTCATTTTTTTTTTTTTTGCAACACCATGCACAAAATATTAAGCGGCATCATTTTTTTTTTCAATATTCAATAAAGACAGTTTACATTTTAAAATTGAAACCTTATAATATTTTACATTATTATTATTATTATTATTATTATTATTTCAAACATTCAACTAGTAATGCATTTGGCAAATTTCTGTCACAACCACCAGCTGCACCAATTTTGGTGTAAAGTCTACTTCATAATTCCATCTGAAATGAAGTGCCATGATGATATGTTGCAATTTAAGACTATTTTCATCAGGGAAAACTCAGTTTCTACCTGTTCCAGCGTCTCTCCTCCGGGCGGGGTGTAATCTCGACAGGCCTGACCCGCTGCATTCGCCATGTTCTTCAAATGCTCCTTTGGTCTTCCTTCTGCAACCCCAAAACCCTGTCCAAACAACGTGTGGCAAATACAAAATCTTGACCAATGAATCTGAAGCTTTTATTTTGGATTTCACAGCTAGGCAAACACTCACCCTCTCTCTCAGTAAAGGATCCAATATCATCTCAGTCGCAGAAGAATGAAGATTGTTTCCTAAAATGATCTCAGCTGTCTTAAATGAGAAGTTACATATTTCACTTAAGGGACGGTACACTCAACAAGAACAAAAAAACGGTTTTGAGCATTATGGGTGTGACATTTGCAGTAAAAACTCAATACATAAATTCAGATAGAAAGTATATGATAACATTATATTGAAACATCTGTTTATATCTTACAAAACTACTAACCACAGAGTTACGGGATCAGAAAAATGTCAATCTGTAAACATTATATTTTAATTGAGGAAAATAAACATGTGTTATAACATACTTTCTGTGAATTAAACTGCACAACCCAAAAGAAATGTTAATCAAAAGGATAAGAGTTGGCTCACTATAGAACAAAAATTATTTTTGCATTTATGAGGAAAAAGCTTGGTTATGGATGTGACACCTCTGTGTTATGGATGTGATATATGTGAAATTGCCACTTGTGTGACTTTGGTAAATCAAATATAATTGTTTAAAAACATTGACACAGACATTTTTGAGTATTTTTACAGTACTGTAAAATACAAGCCTACACAAAAAACTAGAAAAATTTCACTATTTTGGTAAAAACTTCATTTTTTTTCACGGCAAGGTTGACATTTGCATGGAATTGCTCTATTCTAAACTCAAACTGCAGTCAGACTCACCTTAATAGCTCTTTGTAGGTTACTGACAAAGACATTGGTGAAATGCAGATCTTTTAGGTAACGTCCAGCAGCCGCCGCCTGCTGATGTCCCGTGTCTGACAGAGGTGTGTCAATACCCTGACCTATACAGTGGACAAAAAAACTTACATTTACACACTGAAAAGGTCATTAGAGAAAAGGCATAGTCAGTGTTTACTTACCTTGCAGCAATTTATCTCTGTTGTATTGTGTTTCTCCACTAGGAAAAAAGAGCAGACAATAATAATGAATGACTTCAGAAGGGGCCGTTCACATCTTGTGACATCAATTCGATTTGAAATTGTAATTAATTAAAGAAAATGTTAGACAAACGAACTAAAGCAATTTACAGAACATACATTCTATTTGTTTTTAAAATAGGAAGCAAATGGACAGTTAATTCAGAAGAATTAGAAGTACAATTCTATGACAAATTTGATTTTAAACTTGATTTGAAATGCGATTCTGTAACACAACACTCTTTACAGAAGTCTCAATTACAAAACTGTAAATAACAATAATAATATAGTCTATATGAATTTATTACAAACAAATTATAATAAAAAATAGTGCAATTAATTGCATCCAAAATAAACGTTTGTTTTGACATAATATATTTGTGCATTACAGTATATATACTTATTATGTATATGGGATACAAACACATACATCAAAACAAAACTATACCAAACAAATTTGTTACATGGATATTTAAATTTATATTCAATTTGTATCAAATATATATTTTATATCTAAATATAAATCAACATTTTCTCAAATATATGCTTGCATGTGTGTATTTACATATGCATAATAAATATACACACTTCACACACAAACATTATGTCAAAACACTTTTATTTTGGATGTGATTAGTCTTTGCCCAGCACTATATAGAAATATTGGCTATAGAAAGAAATGACATAATCATAAATTAGTTTAAAAAGGGATATTTCAAATTCTATGACATAATTTTGATGTTAAATTCGATTTGAATTCTGAATGTGGTTCAATAAAAAGACTTTTTTTTTAGTCACATTTACAAAATTGCAAATAATAATAACAATAATAATAATAATAATATAGACTTAGGCTATAGGAAATTTAAAATATGTTTGTTTGATTGCATACTTTATTGTCCCTTAAGGGGGACTCATGAGCATTTCAGCATAGCCTGATACAGTAAAGAATTAAAAAACATCCACATAAAAACACACACATAGACATACGCATCAAAGATCAGTGTTCAACAGTCTGTATATATAATTCAGTCAATATATATAATACAGTCTAATATAATAAATAAAACAGTCTATATTAAAAATAATAATAATATATAGGCTACTGAAAAAATGACAATAATAAATCTATTTAAAAAAGAGACTTTTATGACATCATTTTGATTTTAAATCCGATTTGAAATCTGAATGTGGTTCAACAATATTCAATCTACAAAAGTTACAGTAACACAATTGTGCATATTCATGTAGAGGTCATTCGTTGTTTTTAATTACAGTCAAATCCTGCGAATTCAATATTATGTAAGGCGCGTTCCTGTAATTCCATGTATTAAATGTATCACCTGACATGTGGATATAACTATGAGCAGATGCAAATAAAGTGCATGTCCTCTCTGTCCCTACAATAACACTAATAACAGTTCATAGCACTAGTAAAGATTCGTCCACATTTTTATACAAGTACAGTAAAAGCAAAACAGACGGAAATACACAATCGCTCACTTACTGTCGAACGATCGTTAATGCAAATGTGAGCATAATACTGATCTGTTACAATAGATGAAATGTATGACCACTCTTCCTGGTTCACGAGTCAACGTGTGTTGCAGATAAATGACGTCACTGTCTGTCTGTCTTCCTCCTGTGGAGATTTCTGCAATTGTAATACTTACAAGTCGCCACAGGAGGACGGTGTTCAGTCAAAATCCTGACTAAAAACTGATATTATATTACATTATATTATATTATTCATTCATTCATTTTCTTTTTGGCTTAGTCCCTTTATTAATCATGCCCTTCCAGCTGCAACCCATCACTGGGAAACACCCATACATTTCCATTCACACATACACTACGTGCAATTTAGCTTCCCCAGCGCCTATATGTATATTATATATATTATATTGTATTATATTATATTCAGGTTTACCCATTTAAAAAAAAAATTATTTACTTGTTACCTGTGTTACAAAACAGACTGAATACTCCTACACTTCGTATTTTTATTAACACAGCGTGTCTATAATGTTGTCAAATTCACATTTAAGTCGTATCAAGTAAAGATACAGATATAAAGTAAATAAATTACACTTCAGTGTTACTGTATGCGCGTATGTTTATTAGAAACGGTATCCAAATGTTGTGGGATTTTTCATCAAATATTTTAAATTGTAAGTTATGAAAGCATATTAGTAGCAAAATGCATTTTAAAATGTATTATGCAAAATATGTAAATGCAATATGTAAAAAAGGCAATGCATTTCTTTATTTAAAACTGCATTCTTTATGATCTGTGTTGAAAGTTCGATGCAAAACGAAAATGAAATTATATAATTCCCATTAGTGACGATCTCTTAGTCTTGTTTTTGAATCTGCCACTATGCTGACACATAGGCATTTGTAGCTCCGCCCTCTTTTGAAAAAAATCTCATTTGAATTTAAAGTGACAGTCATCAAAATGACACAATTAGGATCAAAGCCTAAAAGGGTCAGTTTAAAAGTTATAAAACATTATCTGTGGGTTATTTTGAGCTGAAACTTCACATACACACTTTAGGGACATCAGAGACTTATTTTACATTTTGTAAAAAGGGGCATAACAGGTCCACTTTAAGTTGAAATTGAAAATGTAATACGCAAATTAAATTGATGTGTGTAACCTACAAGCAAAAATGGTAGCAAAATGATCATTTAAATGTTATTTGCTCTAATTGCATTAAACAGGAAAAGTAGGATTGCATTCATTTCATTACAACACCGCGGGATGCTTGTAGCAAAATTCAATATGTATTTCAAAATGCATTCTCAGCCAATAAGCAAAACTTACCACACGAGAGCGACACTCTCCTAAAAAAAATTTTTTATTCCAAATTTCTTTTATTGGGTTTCTTACATGGAATATTAATTACAACTTTCATTTTATAATTACGCAGCATGGTGGCGCAGCGGGTCGCACGACCGTCTTACAGCAAGAAGGTTGCTGGTTCGAGCCCCGGCTGGGTCAGTTGGCATTTCTGTGTGGAGTTCTCCCCGTGTTCGTGTGGGTTTCCTCCGGGTGCTCCGGTTTCCACCACAGTCTAAACACATGCGCTATAGCTAAATAAGCTAAATTGGCCATAGTGTATGTGTGTGAATGTAATAGTGTATGGATGTTTCCCGGTGTTGGGTTGTGGCTGGAAGGGCATCCGCTGTGTAAAACATATGCTGGATAAGTTGGCGGTTCATTCCGCTGTGGCGACCCCTGATTAATAAAGGGACTAAGCTAAAAAGAAAATGAATGAATGATTAATTTTATAATTACCCTTCCATGTTGTTGTTAACACTACCCCAAATAAACACTTTCCTCCCTCAACAGCCTCTAACTTTCCATTGAAAAAACTAAATAAACATAAGTAAAATAAACATAATTAATAACTATAAAGATAAATCAATAAAAAATGAATAATAAATATGTATTCATTTATTATTGCTCAGCTTAAGAATCAAGAGAGTTAGCCAGCAGATAATCTAAAAAGGGGAGCCACACCTTGTCAAATCTGGTTCACACACTTTGTTTTCATATGAAGGAAAACATGAACTCACAGATGTTTTCAAATTGAAATTTATTGAATTGATTCTGTGATAGGCCAAAATGAGGTAAGTGTTCGAACTTACAGTCAATGTGTGACAATAATAAACAATTAGCCTATGGAACAATTATGAAATGCCACTTTTTTTTGATCCCGTGGTCAAACTTTGAACAACAGGTGGCTGCTAAGACACAATTCAAACTGAAATAAAAATAATATTTAAAATCTAAAAGTTGCCCCACCCTCATAATAATCTACATATATATCTGATTGGTGAGTGTGTATTTGACAAGCTAATAAAAGAACAAACCTAGAGGCATAACCTGTGGGGTAATAAACTATACTCTTTAAAAAAAAACTTCCTGACTTAAGTATTGTGAGGTATTGTGACTGTGGGCAGGAAACAATGAAAGCGTTTCATAACACACATTAATATAATAGCTAGAAAAAGAGGACAGTTAAGACGACATTAAATATAAATGAGGCAAGACTGTTCATGCAAATATCTGCGAGACAGACACTTTGTTGGGAAAGTCAACGACAGTGTAAATGCAAAACAGAAAACAGACATGCAGCCACCATGAAAACAAGCTCAATATTTCTTCGATAATAGCAGCAACATGGAAACTGAACACAATATAGCTCTTTTTTACTTTTTCTTTTTAGCAGCACTGGAACACAAGTTTAAACATTTACACAGAAATAAACGTACGTGAAGATATAGGATAGCACACAAAACACACTGAAAAGGAAAAAGCGTGAACATCGCACTAATAATGAACACAGTTTCAAACACTTTGAGCACAAACATGGAGTTCATTTGCATAGATGTGTCACAATGGCACCTTATATTTTAAGTAAACATCTCAAATATCTCAGACCTATGAGTTACTTTTAGGTCCGTTGATATAGAGAGAACTGACTTAAGAATTCAATTATCAAAAGTGCAAGAACAAACTAACAAAGAAAGAGTATGGAAATTAGCCATCATGTTTCAAAATATCTTTTTCTTTTATATTTGAAAAGGTTCAAGTAGATGGCTGATATTTAAATAAAACAGACTCGAAAACAGACGATTTAAGGAAATTTGATGATGTCCTATCTACACCGTATGGAAGCCAGTTTTTGCCACGAATTAAAAAAAAAATGAAAGCAACTGTAACTACAATTTTTTGAGAATTCAAGATAAAGTAACTGAATTGGGAGATATAAAGTCAGAAGTGAAGGACAGAAACACTTCTGAGAATAAAAAGAAGTCAAAATAGCAAAATATAAACTCAGAAATGGCAAGAAATAAAGTCAGAATAGCAGGGAATTCTATATGTTTAAATCCAATATTTTTAGTTTATCGTTCTGAGAAGACAAGTGTCAAAAGTTCTAAATATGACCTCGGAATTGTGATGTTGAAAAAATATGAATTTTAAATCTTTTTGCTCAGAATTGCGACTTTATTTCTGTGAAGTGTGACTTTATTTCTGTGTTATTTCACAAGTGCAAGATGTAAAGTCGCAATTTTAAAAGCAAAATTAGATCTTAACTTGCAATTAAGATATTAACAAAAAAAAAAGAGGGATTTTCTCATCATAAAAAGTCAAAACTGGCAACAAGCTTCCATAATGCTCAAAATTACGATTTTATTTCTCACAAGTGTGTTTATGCGCTAGAAATATACACTAGACACAATTGCAAGATACAAAGTCGCAATTTTAAGAACAAAATTAATTTGCAATTAAGATATTAAGATTTTTTTTGGTCTTAAAAAGTCAAAACTGGCAACAAGCTTCCATAATGCTGACATGAATTCAACACAACTAAAAAACAAAACAAAAACAAAAACCCAAAACCCTAATCTTAGCATATCAACCAATATCTACGGCAGCTGACAGTTAGATTGGTCTAAAAGTATTGGTGTAATATTAATTGACTATAACCCGCAAGCACTCCTAACATGGGAAACCAGCCCCAAAACAAAAATAACTTAAAAAAATGAAAACCCTTAGAAATAAGTTGCCCTCCTCCTCATCTATATACCACGGATAGCCAGCGAGAGGTGCTATCTGAAAGTGCATTTGCTAAGAGTGAATTTAAGTCTCCCAAATGATTAAATCCCTCCAGCATACATACATAGAGTGTCTCTGACCCCCATATGATGGTGTTTAAACAGGTCACATGAGCAAATAGCACCACGCTTATTCATTACAGCTATCTTAAAAGACTAAATCTATCCAGCAACCATCTACTCTATCTAAATCACGTGCAAAATCGTTCTGTATTCTTTAATTCACCTCTTTCCTCCCTCGTCTACTTCACCTTTGCTCCACCTACACTACATACTTAGTGTCCGTCTGAAACTGGTGCGCTCATTAAGCTGAAATGGTCACCATGCATGGATAGAAATGGCTTAACATATTCATATATGCGTATGCATGCGATAACATTCGTCTGTAAATTAACGTCTATGCTATCTAATATCACACATTAGATCACTGTATTACTGTAATATCTCTATGATAAACAATTTGATCTGACTACTGAATTTCCTAGTATTATATTTCAAAATAGAAGTACTAAAGCAATGCATTCTATATGATAAAAATAGAGATTAATGGAAATTAATCGCATCCGAAATAAGTTTGTTTTGACATAATATAAATATATATATATATGTGTATTAAATATATTTATTATGTATATGTAATACACACACATAGAAACAAAACTGTAGAAAAAAATGTTACATAAAAGGTATTTAAATTAATAATTTGCATCATATGCATATATATTTTATATTTAAATATAAATAAACATTTTCTCAAATATATGCATGCATGTGTGTATTTAAATATGCACAGTACACACACTTATATTATGTCAAGACAGACTTTTATTTTGGATGCCATTAATATCTGCCCAGCACTAGATAAAAAGCACAATATTCTCTTAACAACAACAATAATATGCTATTATTCTAATTATTAAATAATATCAATAATTGATATGGTTGCGTATGATAGCCAACATAGCTGTTATGTTCTTTAAGTAATATAAACTAGACCGCATTACTGAATGACTTATAATTTGAGGCTGATTGAATTGAAATTCAAGTATGTAGAACGCCACCGCCTGCAGATATGAGACGGCAGCAGCAGCTGGTTTGCTCCTTTACAAAATGTCGTGCTTGTGTGTTTTATTTGAGTCGTGTGGAATTGCTTAAATACAGTAATATATTAATAACTGAAGCATCTGTTGGATAGGAACAGGAAGTGACATCATAAGTTCACGTCCCGGACGTCTGTGGGGGTGCAGGACAGGTTTTGAGATTGCATCCCTTTGCTGTTGGCTCTGCCGTCCTGCTGCTGCTGCTGCTGCTGCTGCTGCTGCTGATGCTGCTGTTGGTTTTCTTTCAAGCTGTTGGTCAGTAACTGTTCGATCTGTTCTTGACATGATTTCAGGCAGTCCTGGATGAAAGAGAAAAAGAGAGAGAGATTTTTAAAACTTTATTTTGCCTTTTTAAAGGGCAATTAATACAAAATTAGTATATAGACATTAAAAGAAAATAATTACATGATTGAAAAACAAGTTATTTAAAAAAATCAGGAAAAGATAAGCTTCTCCCCACAACAGTAGGATACATATCATTCATTCATTCATTTTCCTTCGGCTTAGTCCCTTTATTCATCAGGGGTCGGCACAGCGGAATGAACCGCCAACTTATCCAGCATATGTTTTACACAGCGGATGCCCTTCCAGCTGCAACCCAGTACTGGGAAACACCCATACACACTCATTCACACACATACAGAGGTGACAGTGCTAACCACTGAGCCACCGTGTCACCCTAGGCTACATATCTTCCCATCTAAACTCCAAATATCCTTAAAGGTCCCATGAAGTTCTTTGCAATGTATATTTTTTATTCGATGTTTGATGTAATCTCAACTGAAAAACGAAGAGAGGGCGGGACATATACTAGCTCCTTCCCTTTTAAAAAAGCCAATAGCGTTTTGTTTTTATCACAGCTCTCCCAGTGAGAGTGGTTGATATCAAGCGCATCAAATAAAAAGCAAATGATAAGCATCTAGAAGGAGGCGTGAAAGAAGGCAAAACTGTAATTGAAGAAAAATGTTTGTGATTACAGCAATTCATTTACAAGAGAAAGCAAATGGTTTTCAGTGAATACAAAGATTTTTATTTTTTTTTTACTATTTTTGCTTAAAAATGCACTTTTGCTTTCACTTTCAAATGTTTTGTGAACAAACGCAAAGTTTCTTTGGCATCTTTTGCAAGTGAATGCTAATATTTACTATGAGAATGCAACATTTAGAGTACACAATACTTTGCAAAAGAACGTAAGAATGTTTTATGAGTGAGCGAGTCATTTTGTTTTGTGGAAACGCAATATTTTTGCATGAGAATGCAAAGTGTATTGCAGGGATAAAAAATACCTTTGCAAGCGAAGGCAAAAGTTTTTTAATTGAACAAAAACTGTGATTGAAAGCAATATATTTGCCAACGGTTTTGAGTGAAAGTTAAATTTTTTGCAGGCGACGCAATATTTTTGCTCAACATTCATTCATTTTCCTTCGGCTTAGTCCCTTTTTTATCAGGGATCGCCACAATGGAATGACCCGCCAACTATTCTAGCATATGTTTTATGCAGCGGATGCCCTTCCAGCTGCAACCCAGTACTGGGAAACACCCATACACTCTCATTCAAACACATACACTATGGGCAATTTAGTTTACCCAATTCACCTATAGCGCATGTCTTTGGACTGTAGGGGAAACCAGAGCACCTGGAGGACGCCCACGCCAACACTGGGAGAACATGCAAACTCCACACAGAAATGCCAACTGGCCCAGCCAGGACTCGAACCAGCGACCTTCTTGCTGTGAGGCACTGTGCTAACCAATGAGCCACCGTGCTGTCCTTTTGCTGGACAATGTAAATGTTTTGTGAGTGAACGTAAAGTTTCTTTGGCAAAAAGAGTAAAAATATTGTGAAAGAACGCAAAACTATTTTATGAATAAGCAAGTATGTTTTTGCCAAAGCACAATACTTTTTTTTTAAACTTTATCGCAGTTATTCAATATATTTGTGTGATAGATTAGCAAGAGAATGCAAATGGTTTGTGAGCGAACACAAATCAACAACACAATAACTCTGTGGAGAGCATGCAACATTTATTAGAGGATCAAAATATTTTCACAAGAGAATGCAAATATTTTTCCTTTCCACCACACATTTTCCCATCACCGTGTCCCCTAAGGTGCTTCGTAATTATTGTGCAAAAAGAAATTCATGTAGAATTGACATTTTAGCTCAGTAACTCTCTTAGTAAATTTCATAATTATAAAAACGTCAAGCAGAAAAATGTGGTATGAAAACAAAAAGTCACTGAGTCCTTGTGCGTGTGACTTTCCGCAGTAATGTGGGGGGTCTGACAAAATAATCCCGTATCAAACTCTCGTCTTTCTCAGGATAATTGAAACCTGACAGACGCTTCTCTCTCTAAACACAACCATTCGGCCACAACAAGCCTTGTTGTCCTGACAACCACAGGCAAAGGAAGGAATGGTTGCTAACGGCGGCATGTGCTGTTTTTTCCAGAACTTAAGATGGAGAAAAAAAAAGCTTGACACATTATATTGCGGAGAAACAAAGAATGTGTTAAAGCTTAAGAGTATATGTGAGGAGTTTAAATGGGGCGTTCACTCTCTGGGTCTAACTCAAAAACCTTTTACAGTGAGACTTTCATAACAGCCTGAAGGCAAGATGTGTACGTTTGTGTGTGTGTGTGTGTGTGTGTGTGTGTGTGTGTGTTGCAGTGCGCTTTAATCCACAGATGTGGTAGAAAGGCCTGTGTCTCGCCACAAGTATGCAGCTCTGAAAACACACCACCATCGCTGCAGTGAACACACACAAACACTCATTCATAAAATCACACATTTCTCCATTTCCATACAGTCATGCATGAATCTCCTGCGCACACACACTTGTACGGCATGTCCACTGTTCATTTTATGGACAAAAACTGTCAGAGATATTTAAAATTGTGCCATCTTTTGATGTATTTATCAGTCAATAAATGCTTTTAATGAATACAATAAATTATTCATTCATTCCTTTTCCTTCGGCTAAGTCCCTTTATTCATCAGGGGTCGCCACAGCGTAATGAACCGTCAACCTATCCAGCATATGTTTTACACAGCAGATGCCCTTCCAGCTGCAACCCAGTACTGGGAAACACCCATACACTCTCATTCACACACATACATACACTACGGCCAATTTAGTTTACCCAATTCACCTATAGCGGATGTGTTTGGACTGTGGGGGAAACCGGAGCACCCGGAGGAAACCCACGCCAACACGGGGAGAACATGCAAACTCCACACAGAAATGCCAACTGAAGCAGCCGCGACCTTCTTGCTGTGAGGCGACAATATATCTTTAATATAAATTATTTCAATCAGTTATCAATTGAAAAAGTCTAACTCTAAATTACACACAAAAGATCAAAAAATTCAATGAAATCAAGAAAAATATGACAATTTTATTACAATAAATGGAAAATAGTGATGACATAAAAAGATATTTGTATTTAATATATATATTTTCCAAGTTTCTCTTAATATAAAAGCTTGACAACAATTTGCTTTGCTGTAATTAAAACAGAATAACCAGAAATATCTATATTTGGAGTGCCTTTGAATATTGTTATCGTTCTTACTAATCCCACCAATTAAAGATTAGCAAAATAAAAAAAAAAATAAAAAAAAATCTATATATATATATATATAAACTAAACCACTAAATAAATAATTATAAACTGAAATAAAATAGACTGACTTAAACCTGCTAGCTTAAACTAGACTTAAACTAGCTTTATGCAAAATTAACAACATTTTATTAGTAATGTGAAAGTGTGTGTGTGATATGTTAATTTAGCTTTTTTTAAAGATTAAGATGGCTTAGAATTGTAAAATATTACTTTTCTACCCAACATGACACATATTAAAAACGTTTAAATAAAAAAAAAAAAAAGATTATCATAAAAAATAAAAATGGCAAAAACTAAAACCCAAACTAATATTAAAATGAAAACAGAAAACATAGAGATATAGAAACTCATTCAAAATCTTAGTGCACTTAAAAAAATGATAATTGATTGGCTTTACTAAATGTTTTTAAGGCAAGTTTGTTGCAAACAATTTATATGGGCTGAATTTAAACAAACAAATTAAGTTGAACATTACTAAATATTATCTATTTGTTTAAATAAAAAATTTTTGGTAATCCAATGAATATTATTTTTTCAGTGTAGTAACACCTCTTGAAATGAATAGCTTTTGTTAAAAAAAGAAGATATCTCCCACACCAGTTTTCCTCTTTCAATAGTTCATACATCTGTAGATTAAAACTGTACTGTATTATAACAGAGTTGTGGCTGGAAGGGCATCAGCTGCGTAAAATATATGCCGGAATAGTTGGCGGTTCATTCCGCTGTGGCGACCTCTGATAAATAAGGGACTAAGCCGAAGCAGAATGAATGAATGAATGAATGAATGAATGAATGAATAAATGGGTCATCCGGAAGTTGTTCTCCAGTAAAATGTCACCAGCAACAAATAAATTACTCCAAGACTAAACAAATAAACTCAACTAATCCTTGGTTAAACCATATGTTGAATGTGAGTTTGCTGTGTCGTCCTTTTATAGTGGGACACTCACCAGCTCAGTGTTGGTGATTTTAGCCAGCAGCTCCATCAGATTGTCCCCCCACAAGCTTTGGTTGCTCTGGCTGGACTGCAGGCCACACACTGCTGCCCCCACACATCCTGTGGCGATCATGGAGGGAGGGTACATGGTAAAGCTATGATCTGAGGAAAAAAACAAACACGCAAACACACATCCTAAAACATCAGTGAGCTGGTCAGCATGTTCCCCAGTAGGGCTGTGCGAAATGACAATATACAGTTGATTATTAGCACTCCTGTGATATTTTTATTCAATATTCATCAAATATTTTATAAGTGCTGTTTAATAAAGGAAGGAAATGTTGACGGTAATTCCTATAATATTTTTTTCTTCTGGATAAAGTCTTGTTTCTTTTACTTCGGCTGGAATAAAAACAGCCTTTTAATTATTTACAACAATTGGTCAATGGTCAATATTATTAGCCCCCCCTTGTAAAAATATTAATTCATTCATTTTCCTTCAGTTTAGTCCCTTTATTCATCAGGGGTCGCCACAGCGGAATGAACCGCCAACTTATCCAGCATATGTTTTACACAGCGGATGCCCTTTAAGCTGCAACTCAGTACTGGGAAACACCCAAACACACTCACATTCACACACATACACTACGGACAATTTAGTTTATTCAATTCACCTATAGCGCACGTCCTTGGACTGTGGGGGAAACCGGAGCACCCGGAGGAAACCCACGCCAACATAGGGAGAACATGCAAACTCCACACAGAAATGCCAACTGGCCCAGTCGGGACTCGAACCATTGACCTTCTTGCTCTGAGGCCACAGTGCTAACCACTGAGCCACCGTGTTGCCCTTGTAAAAATATATTCTTGTGAAACCTTTTTTAACCATGTCACTAGCATGTTACCAGTATGAATTAGCACATTGTAAGCATGTCTCCAGAATGAATTAGCATGTTGTTAGAATGTTTCCAATACGAGTTAGCATGTTGATAGCATGTTTCCAGTATGGATTAGCCTGTTGTTAGCATGTTTCTAGTACAAATTAGCATGTTTCCAGTAGGAATCAGCCTGTTGCTTGCATGTTCCCAGTATGAATTAGCATGTCGTAAGCATGGCCAGCATATCAGTATGATGTTGCTAGCATGATTCTAGTATGAATAAATATAAACATTTATGTACATGTATAATGTATGCATATATTTAAACATTTATGTATATATTTGGCGACACGGTGGCTCAGTGATTAACACTGTCGCCTCACAGCAAGAAGGTCGCTGTTTCGAGTCTGGGTCAGTTGGCATTTCTGTGTGGAGTTTGCATGTTCTCCCTGTGTTGGCGTGGGTTTCCTCCGGGTGCTCCGGTTTCTACCACAATCCGAAGACATGTGCTATAGGTGAATTGAATAAACTAAATTGGCTGTAGTGTATGTGTGTGAATGAGAGCGTATGGATGTTTTCCAGTACTGGGTTGCAGCTGGAAGGGCATCCGCTGTGTAAAACATGTGCCGGATAAGTTCATTCCGCTGTGGCGACCCCTGATGAATAAAGGGACTAAGCCGAAGGAAAATGAATGAATGAATGATTTATAACCTATATGATATGTAACGTATATGTATCGTATATTTATAAATGGAGGTGACTTATATTGTGATATAAGATTTTTGTCTTATCGTCCAGCCCAAATCCCCCAAGATGTTTCCCACCTGTGAAAAAACAAACAACTTCCCAGGAAACAAGGCAATCTGCGGTGTCTGAATGAGGAGATCTTACATCTGTTTTGAATTCCATCGCAAACCCTAACCTGCCGTTCACACGCTCTCCCGTTTCAGACCTGTTTTAACATCACTACCTCCCTTAAATCCTCCTGCAGCTGTGAATGGAAAGTGAGGAGAGTCTTCCTTCTCCTCCCACTCCTCCTTCCTCCCTCCCTTCATCTCTCAAAGGGCTTTGAGGTTTCCAGGAACTTACTCCCCCTCTTCCTTTGCCTCCAGACCCTGAGAACGGGCGCTCAGTGAGGAAAGCCACTGCTATTTTGCACTGGATGTCCTTCGTTTATCTGCTTTCTTTGGTGTTACCCATATAGAAATCTGATACATTGAAAAGTGACATTTGTGACATACAAGTTCATATTTGGATTTTGCTAAATATGTCATATATGTATCATATAATTTGAATATACAGTTGAAGTCCTGAATTATTAGCACCTCTGTATATTTTATTCCCCGGTTTCTGTTCAACGGATAAATATTTTTTCAATGCATTTACAATCATAATAGTTTTAATGAACAATTTCTAATAACTGATTTCTTTTATCTTTGCCATGATGACAGTACATAATATTTGACTAGATATTCTTCAGGATACTAGTATTCAGCTTTAAGTGACATTAAAAGGCTTAATTAGGTTAATGGTTTATTCTGAAGACAATCGAAAACGAATATAGCATAAGAGGGCTAATAATATTGACCTTTAAAATGGTTTTAAAAAATTTAAAACTGCTTTTATTCTAGCCGAAAAACAACAAATCAGACTTTTTGCAGAAGAAAAAATACAACCCAGGCTCATTCTGAAAACGTACCTCTATATACATTTCTGGAGACCGCCAAACACGTCCCAGGAGGTAAATTTTTTAGCAGTTTTGTTTTCGCGAATCCACCAGAGGCCGCTGTGTACGGTTTTTGAGAGCTCAAATTTCTCTTGCGAGTGCCATTCACGCCTGCTGTTCTGGATTCTGTTTTTGTCTTACCCACTTTCTGGAACCCGTCGTCGTGGTCAACTCCTCTCTGCGTCTCAAGTCCATCGACGTACATGGACAAACTGGTAACAGCAGGAAAACCGTCAATACGGAGGTAAGCGGTCAGCTGGTAAGCACATAAAGGAACGGCGTCATACCGCCCCATAGCGTTCGTTTTAAAGACAAAATGCAGCCATACGTACTTCTGGCTACCTAATTCGCGATCTCCAGAAACGTATATAGGGCTACGTTTTCAGAATGAGCCTATGTTAAAAAAATATTATAGGAAATACTGTGAAAAATTCCTTGCTCTGTTGAACATCAATTGGGAAATATTTGAAAAAAGAAAACAAAAACTCAATGAAAAGTACATTTTTGCAATATTTTGAAATATATGTTGCATATATAATTTACATATGTGAAATCCAAACCTATATATGAACATGTATGTCATTTGCATATATTACCATGTAGATATTAGATTTCAATGTGGGCAGTGTGCTGCTGTTTTCAGATGCAACAGTCATTCTTGAAAAAACAGCCTACACTTGAGTGACTGCATTGGCGCAGCAGCTGTGCGCTAAACCCACATTCCTAACTTGAGAAAATTGTTAAACACCAAAAAACATTTGCAAAAGCTCAAAAAAGCTCTTCTCATGTTTGCCTGGCTTGGGTTCAGGCCTCAGCCTCTTGAACAGATGTGGGGCCGCAGAAACACACCCAGTTAAATATACCATGCTTTTATATGGACACAAATAACAAGGCAGAGCAGCATCATAACACGTTCACGTCGGGCTTTTCTCATTCGCTTAGCTCTTACCTGTCGCGCAGAGAGCGATGAAGGTTTGCGTGTGTTTGCGGATCAGCATCAGTCTGTCTTCGTGAAAGGGCAGTTTGTGCAGGATGTGTTCAATAAAGTCCAGAGGGGTGATGGCAGCCAGGTTCCATTTCAATTTACTGAGCACCACCAACTCCCACTCCAACAGAGAGACAGAAACAGAAAGACAGATAATGAATATAAATGAATGAATGAATCAAATGCACAGTGTGTCATTTTCGCCACTAGAGGGTGCGTATTCACAACAAGCAAAGGCGTAATTTGATGACCCTGTGATTGGGTGTGGAATCATGGGAGTTGTAGTCTTCATTACATCCTATGGACTCCTGCAGAAATCATGGTAATGATGAGCTAAAGTATTCAAGACTTATTATCATGGTAGTATGAAGCAGAGTAGGACAGAGCTGTTGAAGCGAAAAAAAAAAAAGCAAGCGCTAAAACAATTGCTAATGACACAAGTGTGATGCGGCACAAAAAGCAGCAAAGCTTTTATTATGCCATAGTCCACCACTTCCTGGCCTTCTGCTCATAATCAAGTGGAGAAGAAAGAGCGCCGATTTATCTTACTAAATAAATTTTAGGCGTACATTTACATTTTATTTTTATAATGCTGCTCTGTGCAGTCTAATATAACACACAACATATTAAAGCGTCTTTGCCCTTTCCCTGTTTTCTAAAAAACCAAACCATAAATCGAAGGTGTTTTATGTCATTAGCATGAACACACAACACACGCTCTGTCTCACTATAGTTAGAATTGCTTACTTCTCTAGATTGAACTTTCCTCTAAACATTTGGGATAATGTAAGTACATAAGCCAGCAAAACATTCAACACAGTTCTACGGGTTTTAAGACATTTTAATGAAAAAAATCTTACATATAGTGCCTTTAATTAATTCATGAATAACCTGGGTCTTTCATATAAATGCAATCTTACTAGTGATCACATCATGTGCTACATGGCACAAGCTTGCTTATCATTTAAACAGTCTGGTTTAGTGTTCACTGTAAACTGGTCCAATAATGACTTGTTTCCACTTAGCAGTATGGTTCAGTACAGTACAGTACAGAATGGTATGCAATTTTTCCCTTTCTACTGTCAGAACTTGTCAATGAAAAACAGTACCATACTACTTTTTGGGACCCTTTCGTAAGGGTACCTAGAACAATAGTATGGTACCTGAAGGGTGGAGCTAAACTCACTGCTGGTTGGTTAACAGAGAATTCATCACTTGCGTATGCAACAAGCTGGGCGACCAACAATACAAGAAGCACCATTTTTAAATACACAGCCAAAACAAGACACTGTAATAATTCAATGCCGGGGCACAGCAATGAACCATGGTCCACCTGGGATGCGCAAACCTTCCTGGGTATCATTGGTGAAGAAAAGAGTTAAAAGGGAACTTGATGGCATGGTGAAAACCAAATGAATTAAAAACAAAATCTGCTTTATGTCCTTTATTGTTGTTTATTGGCAGAGGATACACAAGATTGATCAGGGTTACCCATCAAAAAATCATACAGTACCTTACGGTTCGGTGGAAACAAGCCATGAGAGCTTTCCCTGAAACCCTCCACCTCCCCCAGATCCACCTGTCTAAATCTGTTACATGACTATCCCCATTTACACCGAAGATTAAGATAAGTTTCATCAATCTATTAAATCAATCAATTGCACATATATCTGAACGCTTCAGCTGATAGATGTGGCTTTAATATGCTCTCGTGTAAACGCAAGGTGACGCGAGTGCATCGAGGACCATTCAAGCCCAGACATTTATTAACTTACAAACTGGGCTCAAATCGGGTTTTAAATCCTATACTGTGAATTAGGCATTACTTGCCCCCTACTAACCTAATATGTGATCATTATGCAGTATATTGTGAGAACGTGCACCAAAACAAGGTATGCATACTTTTTTTATACTGTAAAAAAAACTACTTAAGTCTCATAACATGTTTTCATTCATTCAATAAATCACATCCGTGAAAGTGATGTAGAATGTGATGAAACAAATGTTAATACTAGGAGTAAATATAATAATATATCTCAGCTGACTGTGTCCTATGTCTAATGAGATTACACATACTATATCATATAAACTTCATGGTGCATTGATACTGTAGTCATTCGCCACCATAGTATCAAACATTTATGTAGTTTTTGACCCAAATTCTTGACTGCTGTTGGTTTTATTGCACCATAATATTTCAAACATACAACAGCAATCTTCTGTGGTGGAATATAATTATATGGCACACTTGACTCTAAACTGAACAATGCGAAAAGATGCAAAGTACTGCCGTAAGTTACGACATAAATCACCAAGCTCAGGCATTTAAATAGTCTAGTTTGGTTATTGTGACAAATTCTCCAGCTTGTGGTTCTTCCGAAATGACTCAATCTGCTCTTTAAATATGAGTGTTTCTTGTCAAAGTGACATCATAGATGAAAAATGAATCAGTTGATCATGTTTAGCTCTGCCCCTTGTCTTTGATCTCCACCAACCAGATGCAGAGTTTAATGCACACGCTCAACTTCCTTCCTCACACGTGCCCGGCTGGCTTTGTTTCGTCTGCTGAAGTTGCTTTCTGAGAAACTCGCTGAGATGCGAGGGGAAAAACAGCCCAAAGTGACAAGCTCTACATTGCATAGAAGATCTCAAAATCTCCAGTAAGAATGGAGAGTCCCTGACAAACCATTACCAAATCACCAAGGTTAGGACTCCTAGACACCTCTAGCTCCTCATTGATACTGAGACATCTGTTTTATACTAAACTCTCTCATGCAATTTAAGGTTTGTATTGACCCAGTGGTCTAAAGATAACTTCCTTCCAGTTCTCTGTTGTAAAACCTCATAAGATCACTTCATTTGAGGCATCAACAGGTTTTAAACAGCTCAGCTCATATTTGATTAATATATAGACAGTGATGGAGGACAAGAGTGCAATACACTCTTAAAAACATTTTTCAAGATTTCAAAAGTGTTTTTTGTAATGATCCAATAGATTGGTTCCCAAAAATACATTCCTTGAACAGTTTGTAAAAGAACAATAAATGTTTTTATTGTATAGACAAAAACGACCCTTTTCCATTTTTAACGACCCTTCTGTGCAATGGAAGGGTCTATAGATGAAGACCACAGAACTATGAAGGCTCATAATGGAATAACAGATACCAACTAGAAAGTTTATTGGGAAATGTTCAATATCAGTGATCAGCGATCCTTCAGTCCAGCCACAGAGGGCAAAATTACTAGAGCATTTCATCTATGCTCAACCCCAAAAATGATTCAGCATCTAACAGCCATTAGGGGGCAAAGCAATTCTAAACATCTCTAAATTCACTTCCCAAACAATTAAATCTAAATTTTACAATAATAAAAATATAATGAATCAGCAGTTCAAAAACTAGGGCTACGCTCTGTGCAATACAAAACACATAATGCAATCTGGTGTTTGAATAATATACAATTAGACATATGGAAGATGTCCTGCTGAAGTCTTACCAGCAGTTGTTGAGATGTCATGGAGTTGTCTGTGTACATGCAGAGCTTCCTGGCCGACAGCGGCTGGCATGCTTTTAATTTTGAAGCCAGGAAGAGACAAACAGCTCCTAAGAGCTGCAAATAACATTTTCTCGTAGGAACTGCAGCTAAAAATCTGTCCAGGTAGTTCATAGCCAATGGAAAAACGTCATCTTCACATTTCTCCTCTTCACAAACCTGAGGACAAAGACAGAATTAATTCACAAGTGCTTAGTGTGTTGCTATATGCTGTTGTAGTGTAATCTTACATGCAAGTCAAGCAGCCATTCAAGTTCTTTTTATATTCAATTTATGTTAGCTTCACTTTATGAAGGCTTTTATTCAGGGCTAAATAGATTACTACTGTGCTTTTTGTAAGCTACATTAATTTTACCTTAGCAACTTGTACAATAGGTTCTTACAGTAACCTTTTTAATGAGAAAGAGGAATTGATTGAGGTCTCATTCGTTTCAAGCAGGGTGTGCTATGAAAACCGTGACGCCCACACATGAGTGCTTTGGTGATTCGTCACGTAAAAAAAATACATGATTTAACACTCAGTAACTTAAATGACAGCATATATCGAACATACGTGTCGCTCTAGTCAAACTATATTCGACCATTGTTTTTGTTTTGGTAAACTGTAATTGATTTTAATTCAACGACCTACAACATGGCTCCACTTTCGCACAGAGAAACTCAAAGGCTGCGTCCGTTTAAAAACTCGCCAAAATTACACAAATGCATAAAACCATTTGAAATGTTCACGTAAATAAAGCACAGGCACTCATTTGTGCACTGAATCAGGGACAGAGTAAAAACTTTGCAGTTAACTTAAAATTATCAGTCAATTAAGTGGAGGTTTCCGCCGTTGTATTTCCTGGTCAAACTTTAGCAGGCAACTTGACTATTTTTGCATATCGATTACATGCTAAACATATATGCTATGCACAGAGGTGTATTATATATTTAGATAATATTTAACTGTAGGCTATGCATTGCAATTCAACGTGCCAGAGTCCGGTGCTATAAGTAATAACTTGCTAGCATAGCCTACATTACATAATACTTACAGTATATACGGATCGACTAGACGTTTTAAAGATATAAAACTAACCTCCAGCATCCACGTCGCAACCATTTTCCTCATAAAAGGTTGAATATCCTTCTGGACGCATTTAAAATAAGGTCCTTGCGGAACGTATCTGTCTTCCACTGTTAAAAGGCTTTGCAATACTCTTTCATCGCAGAAGATGTTGGGATCTTTCTGAGCTCGCACGACTGTGTCCTTTTCCAAACAGAAAAGTTCCATGTTTGGGCTTTTTCTCGGTGTTATAGGCTGTGCAATATAACCACTTCACAGTGCCAGCTGCATGTGGCTGTGCCTAGGAAAAGGACGATGATATTGTTGCCTTAGGCATCAATGGAAACTCGTCTGCACCATTAAAACTTTCACATTTTACATCACGAAGGCTGCAGGCTCCCAAGCATGAGTCCTTCTTTCTGAACTACAGACACATGAAGCAGATCAACTCCTCTGACTGCATGACCACCCAAAGGCTCCGTCAGTCCCTCCTCCTGCTCAATTCACGTTGCAAAAATGCTCAAATTCTCTCCTTCCTGTGCCCAGTCATGGTACATGCATGTATTTGCACCAAACTTTTATTAAAACCCTACTCAACACTCCTGAAAATACATTTAGCGAGCTATAAAACAGGTCCCGGAAGGGATCATTTTAGATTTTTTTACATGCATGACATAGCCTACATGACACATGATATGATTTTTTCCTGATTATTTCCCCTCACGTGCAGATGCACATGTTCAGAGAAACCATTTTTCTTTTTATTAATTCACTAGTGACTTTTAAATACCCTTCTGTGTGTTACTGAGTACTCATATTTAATGCACAAATACTTTAAAGTAGCTTAAATGCTATAGTATATTTGAACCATTCTATAGTAAACAATCTGTTATGTTGCTGTGGAAATACAACAACTATATGTCACGGCAGGTTACGATAAAGCAGACCCAGTTGCAGCAATGAACAGTACAAAGGGGTTTATTGACGGAATTAGGCACAAGTAGACAAGTTAAGGATTAAGGATGACAAGGTCCAAACAGTAGGGGCAATAACACAGGGAAGTCAGTGGTAGGGACAAGATGGCACCAAAACGAACAGCCAGCAGTACAGCAACAGTGGTCAAAACCAGAGCTAGATCCTTGAGCAAGCCACGTACACTCCAGCCTGGCAGGCCAGGGAAGACAGGACATGGGATATGACTGGAACAGTACAATTCACAAGACAGCAAACAGGCAGCAATAATATAAAATAATAACTAACCAAATCTAAAAGAAAATGTGAAATCAAATATAAATCCTAGTGGAAAGAGAACTAGACTGACTTAAGCAATTTAATAAAACTGAAACAGAAATAAAGACTTCTAGATTGTTAACAAGAGAAATTAAACAAATCAAAAAGGCAACTAATAAATCCACTACTAATACAAGACTGGGACTGACAGAAAAATAACAAAAATGGTTATAAGGATAAAAGCAAAACAAAGATTAGAACACAAAATTAAGTAAACACTAGGAACAAACAAAAGATAGTAGTAACTACAAACAATAAGTAGACGAGAACTAGAAGAGGCAAGACAAAAAGCTCAGCAAGGATACAAGGCTAGGACACAAAATAAGCTCACATGGATCGAACCAGCAAAGAAATGAGAACACACTGCACAATATATAGAACAAAGCACACGAGAGACAGGTGAAAACAATCCGGATAACAAGATCTAAATAAGAGGGCGGGGTAACTGAAAACAAGGAGGAAAGACAAGAGAAGCACATGGCCAACACAAATTAAGGCAAAGCAATGTAAACAAGCACAGGACAAACAGGGAAACATTAAACCAGGGGTCACCAAACTCGGTCCTGGAGGGCCGGTGTCCTGCAGATTTTAGCTCCAACCCTAATCAAACACACCTGAAGCTGCTAATCAAGCTTACTAGGTATACTTGAAACATCCAGGCATGTGTGTTGAGGCAAGTTGGAGCTAAACCCTGCAGGGACACCGGCCCTCCAGGACTGAGTTTGGTGACCCCTGCATTAAACACTGACAGGACAGACAAGACTGTCAGGTCAGGACCATGACACTATAGTAATATAAACAAATGACTCAATACTACAAAACACCACAGTTTACTGCGGTAAAAACGTTTACTACATGTGTTGTAAATGCTATATAAAATACACTTTACTATAGTATGGTTCATAAACAGTATTTATAATGAGTAAGTATTATAATTAATTAATTAGTAAACACTAGACACTAGTATTTAGTGTTTACTGACTAAATATGGTAATAAATGGCTTTATTGTTTTACTATACAGTTCTAATTCATGCACTTAAAAAAATACCTGATTGCATTTATTTTTAAAGTTGAATTGAATTAAACTTCTGGGTCATTTTAACTAAAATTACATTAAACTGACTTAATAAAAAATAAATGGAAATATAATTAACTTTTAGTGATGTTTTTAATAAGTTATAGTTAACACAAAAACAGGTTTTCATGACATATTGATCATATAAGTTTTTACAGTGTGGACAGGAGAAACATAAAACATATTGACAGAACTCCAACTTGAATGTGTAAAAAATGTTATAACCACCCTTGGTAGTGAATGACAAAGTTAAAACAGGGCACACAAAATGTTTAATGAAACAGAGCCTTGATAAAGGGGAAGTGACAGGTTGTGCTTCGGGTTACATAACAGCGTAGCCAATAAGACAGCACTTGTATAGCATTTAGAGGACGTTATGCCCAAAATTGACAGATTTCAAGATTTCAACTGAATGTTAACCTGAAATCGTCATCCATCAAATATTTCCTGCACCTGTCTGCCTTTCTCCGTATACAGCAGATGTTGGTTAGTTAAAATAACTGATGAATTGACCATGTGTTGCAGATCCGAGAGATAAAACCGCAATTAAACGATAGACTGCCAACCCACAAACCAACACACATATTCATTAATTATTTGATCATAACAGTCTGTGACAGGTGATGAGGGTGAAAGTCTGTTGTGAAATGCTGTCTGGAGGAACACCCTCTTTATTCACATCAATAGCGTGTCTTTTGTGTTTATGTTAGAGTTTGTCTGGGCTATATGTTGAAAATGAAGCAGAACCATACTGAGAATGGACATAATGGTGCACTAGATGTGGAGATATCTTTTGTCTGACATATTTGATTTATGTAAAGTCTCTCTTTTTTGTAGTTGAAGTAAACTTATGATGATATACAATTTTCTTGTTGCACTGTTAACAATTTTTGTGAATTACACAGTATTTAACTATAATATGAACTGTATTTGGACATTTATGCAGTATGTTACTGTAAGTTGCGTTGTAAAAAGTACTGTGTATTTTACTGTAAAAATATACCTAAAATTCTGTAGTCACATATACAGCAAGATAAATGGTGCTGTGAATGTAATTACAGTATTATTGCTGTAACTGATTTACAGTAAGTTGCTGGCGAATTGCTGCAGATTCTACAGGAAATTGTTAACAGTGTGTTATTAAGGTTCACTCCTTGAAAATATTTTTTTTGGCCGACATCTTGTATTGAATAATATACTGACACAACTCTGATAAATGGTAATAAGCAATTAAAATAATAATGATAACCTATGGATAAAAGGTCAACCAGGTGGTTTTGATGTCTGTTGAAGGGTTAATTGCTGATGTTTTTATCACAGTATACAGTATTATCATGATTTTGAACAAAGCTGCAAAAAAGATTACTTTTATTACTTGCATAATAACAAAAAAGTACTTGGTGTATTGCTTTATTGTACATACATGTTCAGAGTAAATCAGTGTTTCAACCAAAATAAATTGCAAACGCGTTATAAAGCTCAGCAGGCAACACTTTAAAATAAAGTCTCATGAGTAAATATTATTCATTTATTCATTCATTTTCTTTTCGGCTTAGTCCCTTTATTAATCTGGGGTCGCTACAACGGAATGAACCACCAACTTATCCAGCATATGTTTTACGCAGTGGATGCCCTTCCTGCTGCAACCCATCACTGGGAAACATCCATACACGCTCATTCACACACATACACTACGGACAATTTAGCTTACCCAATTCAGCTATACCACGTCTTTGGACTGTGGGGTAAACCGGAGCACCCGGAGGAAACCCACACGATCACGGGGAGAACATGCAAACTCCAAACAGAAATGCCAACTGACCCAGCCGAGGCTCGACCAGCGACCTTCTTGCTGTGAGCTGATTGTGCTACCCACTGCGCCACCGTGACGCCAAGTAAATATTAGTTAATGGATAAAAATCAACAGTAAGAAAATTTCAGATTTATTTAATATTAGTTAAACAATGAATTTTATTAGTAAACTCCATTTAATAAAACGATTGTGACTTTTAATCAGATCACAACTATGTGTTATTATGCATTATATTAGCATCATTTAAGATTAATAAAAGATTTTTGGAGTTTTCATTGTGAGTTTAGTATAATTAACTCATGTTAACTTTTATTGTTATATTTATAAATAGTCACAGAGTTTTCAATCAGTATTTCAGCATGAATGCCAGATAAACATGTGAAAATATTCATGTTTAAACCCTCAAAAAATAATTTTTGCCACTTGTTCAAACTACTTATTTAAGCAACCCAGACTCATTCTGAAAACGTACATCTATATACATTTCTGGAGAGCACCAAAGACGTCCAAGAAGGTGGTTTTTTTTTTTCAGTTTTTGTTTTCGCGAATCCATTTTGTACGCTTTTTCAGATCTCAAATTTCTCTAGCGAGTGCCATTCGCAACTACTGTTCTTGCGTAAATCCACCAGAGGTCGCTGTCGACTGACTGACTGACTGATCGACTGACCCACCCTCCTCCTTCCCTAAACCCAACCAATAGTGTTTTTAAAAGCACCGATAGACCCGCCCACCCACTTCCCTAAACCCAACCGTCAGTTTTAAAAAGCGATCTACAAAAAGAAAAGCCCTTGCCTGTTTTTTACCACGTTTTCAGATTTTACCACATTCTCACCCTGTTATTTACTTGTTGATTTTATTTTTTGGCTTCTGTTTTTGTCTTACCCACTTTCTGGAACCATTCTTTGCCAGACTCAAACCCTGTCATCGTGGTCAACTCCTCTCTGCGTCTCAAGTCTGCCGACGTACATGGCGAGCTACTGGTCAAACTGGTAACAGCGGGAAAGCCGTCCACACTGAGGTAAGCGGTCAGCTGGTAAGCGCGAAAAGGAACGGCGTCATACCGCCACGTAGTGTTCCTTTTAAAGACGAAATATAGCCATACGTACTTCTGGCTACATAATTCGCGATCTCCAGAAATGTATATAGGGCTACGTTTTTAGAATGAGCCTATGTTGCATTTAAAATGAGCTGAAACAACACAATTCTTGAGAATTTTTTTCGGACAACTTAATTGTTTCATGTTCAATCCACTTGAATTTGTAGAAACTAATACGTTAATTTAATCGATTTGTGTTGAGACAACATGAATGAATTGTGTGGAACCCTGCATTTTTTACAGTGAAATACTAAGCTAATTAAGTCACCAAGCATTGCCACTGAAAGTATCATCTGAATATTCTTAAAAGACACTCTAAAAGTTAAATAACAAATAATTATTCGCAATATTTTGAAGTGCCCACCATATGAATATTGTACATGTTCATTATCATGATATATTGAATTATTCTAAGTTGAAGTATACAAATTAAGTACACAGTAATAGAGATAAAGGAAACTAACATACATACCAAATAAAAAATGCTTTTATTTATTTGTATTTATCTGTACTGGCTGAAACGGATATGCAGTTTATACATGATTAAAAGTTTTTTCATCTGGCAGGAACTGGCGACTGAATGAATCACAAATTGTTTTGGCCAAGCAGTGGGTCTAACCACATAATGGAATTTCATTCAGACCCAAAAGCATCCGTCTTGTGAATTAATTAGAGATGCTAATTCAGTAGCAGTCGGCAAGACATCAGCAGGGAGAGGAATGCTGGATGCTATAATACTGACTCATAATAAGGAAAAATTTCCACTTTAAATCAGCCAATCCAGAGATCAGAGGTTTGTCATGAATCTTGTTGATCTTGGATCTAGTTGAGTCCGGTTTAAACTGTCGATTAAGAGCATAAATATTTACATGACCCCCATTTTATCCTGAGATAAATGCATTGTTCCCTTTTGGAAAGGTGTTGTGTGTGTGTGTGTGTGTCCTATGACAACATGTCAGTCCACATCACACTCCATAGTGGCACAAAGGTAAAGGAATGCTCAGCCGCCCTGGGAAAATGTGTAGAAGCATGAAATTAACTTGATCCAAAGATTCCTGCTGCATACCGGTTCTGCATACCTACTGCTAGCTGAGCACAGACAGAGACAGACTGTTTGTCTCCTCTGAGGCAGGTTAATGTAGACATTACTTTTTGGATTTATTGAATCAACAATTGGCAAATTTGAATCAATGTGCTGTGCGGTGATGCTTTAAAGGAAGAAATCTAATAAATGAGACAGAAACCATGTGGATTATGCAGTGTGGATTATACAGGTGAATAAAGACAGAGCAGTTCAGCTACTGAGTTAATTCAAAAGGCTACTAGAGTGTATTTGGTTAAATTGTTCTTTGTTCATGTGCAGACCTGGCTTCTTATAAGAAAATATCAAATAATGCATGACATGTAGCTTTGCAAAGCACATGTGATTAAATGGATTTGCAGAGAAATATATCAGCATACATACAGATTTAATAAATCAAAATAAGACAATAGTTGATTTATTTATTACAGTATGTTCAACACTGAACCCTGCTATTTACTTCTCTGTGAAACACAAGTGAGTCATTGAATTATTCACTCAACTGATTCAAATACACTGATACAATGATGATCGCAATAAATGACAATCTCTGAGAGATTCATTGATTTATTCACTCAACCTATTCATTTATATGCTGATTCACATTACTCATCCATTATCAGGGGTCGGCACAGCATGAACCGCCCATACGGATTAAACAAAGAACAAAACATGCGTCTGTCCATGAGTGAGTCGTTGAATTATTCACTCTACTGATTTGTGCAAAAACACAGATTCATCTCTGTTGATTCATCTCATTCAACAGTTGACTGTTTCTGAGTAAATTGTTAATTTATTCAGTCAACTGATTCATTCGTACACATTGATTTAATCAGAACCAAAACAATTCTTTAGTCATTGAATCATTCACTTGACTTCTGCAAACACACCAATACAATGAGAATTGACACAAGTGACTGTTTCTATGAGTGACTCTGAACTGATTTGTTTGAGTACACTGATTCCGTGAGTATCTTCATTAATGAATCATTGAACATTTACCCATCTGATTCAGTCAAACACACTGATTTAATAGGAACTGAAACAAATCACTCTCTATGAGTGAGTCATTGAATCATTCACTTAACTGAGCTGTTCAAAAAAATTGTGTTTTACACATGTAAGATAAATAGATTTTATGGATGTTAGCACTAAATCTGAAAACATGTACAATATAAAATATAAAAAGTACTTCAAAGCTCTGTTATATATGAGTGAAACTGTTAGTTTTAAGTAAACAATGAAAACAATGTTTAGGGACAGAAGAGTTTTTGTGTTTGGGGATGATGCTCTCTTAATTACTCATGGGATAAAACCACACCGGGATGCTATCTGTAGTATGGATGGACTTTACACGCCTATATTGGCTTATGCTTCAGATAAGAGAGAGAGAGAGAAAGAGTGAGAGAGAGTAACAGGGTGTGGTGTCCAGTATAAAGGGAAGCATGGCTTCAGTCACAAGCAAAGAGTCACATAGGCTGGATTTCTGGAGAGTGAGATCACATCCTCAATCACATCTCCAAACAGAGGAAGATCAGTAAAAACTCATGCATGTTATGAGAAAACACCACAATATGAACGAGACGGCACTTCTGTGTATACATTTGCCATCTGTCATTTTCTAAATGCACACATAATGCCTTAAGTGTTCACTTTCCACCCAGACCAAACAAATATAATATGAACTAAACTATCCAGCAAACAGGAAACATTCTAGTATCACTTTATTTTGATGGTCCCTTTTGCACATTTTGTTGGCCACAAGTTATATTACAACTATACATACATTTCATTAGAGTATTAGTAGACTGCTTAATATCTGCTGACACTGCCTGACATTCTCCTGACTATAATCATTTTGTTCAATACTTACACTAACTAGTTTCCGCTAACCATTAAACTAAAAACTAGTTATAATGTTCAACACAGACCCTTGCATCTTTATGAGTATATCAGAAAGTCATTTAATTATTCACTCAACCTGTTTATTATTGACAACCTGTTTATTATTGACATTATTGATTCTTTATCAGGGGTCGCCACAGTATGAACCACCCATATTGATTCAGCAAAGATATAATTTTATTTTGACGGTCCCTTCTGCACATTTTGTTGACTATTAGTTACATTGCAACATAAATCTCATTTGAGTATTAGTCTGCTTAATATCTGCTGACACTGCTCCACCAACAGACATTCTCCTGACTATAATAATTGCGTTCGAGTACTTACACTAACCCTAACGTGAGAACAAGTTAGTTGCAACGTAACTTAAAATCAACAAAAAGTGTTAAAGGGACCATCAAAATGAAGTGATACCAAAGTTCTCACAACTTCATTTGCAAAAGGAGTATTTATTATTATTTCTTAAGAATTAACTCATAAATGCACAATAAATAACATTATTTGTGAAAACGAATAAAAGCAGAGATATGTGATTGTGTAAATTAACAAATTTAAAAATGTATTTACTGAAAGTTCGGTTTTTACCACATTTTCACCCTGTTATTTACTTGTTTATTAAAATTTTTTTGGCTTTTGTTTTTTGTCTTACCTGCTTTCTGGAACCATTCTTCGCCAGACTCGAACCCCATCATCGCGGTCAACTCCACTCTGCATCTCAAATCCGAGCCACTGGACAAACTGGTAACAGCAGGAAAGCCGTCCATACGGAGGTAAGCAGTCAGCTGGTAAGCGCGAAAAGGAACGGCGTCATACCGCCCCATAGCGTTCGTTTTAAAGACGAAATGCAGCCATACGTACTTCTGGCTATAATTCACGCTCTCCAGAAATGTATATATGGGTACGTTTTCAGAATGAGCCTATGTTGCAACCATCACAGTTCTTGAGTTTTTTTTTTGGGACAACTTAATTGTTTTATGTTCAATCCACTTAAATTTGTAAAAACAACTAAGTTAACGTAATTGGGGGGTTTTTTGTTGGGAAAACATGAAGAAATTTTCGACAGAATTTTCTACAGTGTAAAATATGCCATTCTGGAAATGTCTTCATTAAATGTAATCTGCAATTACTATAACTTTGAACTTTGACTGAAAATGTATTAATGTGCTGAATGTCAGCTTGCATGTTTGTTTGTTTTATATATTACTTTGGAATATTTCAATAATTGTCAAAATCAGCATTCACTAAAAAAAAAGTTCCTGCTTGTTCAAACTACTTATTTATAACGAGCTGAATCAACACAATTCTTGAGTTTTTTTGAAGGGACAACTTAAATGTTTTATGTCCAATCCACTTAAATTTGTAAAAATGATTAAGTTAACTTAATCGATTTGTGCTGGGACAGCATGAAGGAATTGTGTGGAACCCAGCATTTTTTTACAGTGTTTTTACATTTTAGAATAATTAAAAATCACCATCCTCAATGTTTCAAATCATAAACTTGTGAATTGTTCCCTCATGTAAATCTCTTTTTTTAAAAGCAGAGGCTGCACTGGTGTCCATGAAGGATAGGATACAGTACAGCTGGAAAGATTTGATTAGTCACAGACTTCGATGTGGGTGTGGTCCCATTGGAGCGAGGAAGCTGATTGGCCAAATGCAGTGCTTTGGAATTTAGCCTCACAATAAACAGCACTTGACTGAAGGACAAAAGGAAATGGCCAGGATGAGGCTGACATTCAAACAGCAAGAGCGAAATCAGCGGTTGTTTTCTAAACAGCGCTTCGCTTCAAAGCAGACCTCTGATTAGTCACAGACATCAAGCAAGTCAATGAAAAACAGCGGAGGTTGATAGAGAGGCTAGATGTTTCTCAGCCCAGCTCTTTGTGTGGTGCTGGTGAGAAGGTTCATCCAGCCTGCTGCCACATAAAGAGTCCTCTGTGAGCCAGCGAGAGCTTCAGATGCTACAGTAATTCTCCTGATTGGCTTATTGCTTTATTGAATTCTACTGCAGAATCCCTGGACTGTGCTGACAGCAGCCGCAAAAACCAGAAGAAGCCGTCATCGCTGCCAGCTTCACATGAAAGCACGGCAGAGCAGATTCTGACTTATTTCACCAAATAAGGAAGACAGTGTTACTTTTGAATGTGTATTACAGCTTTACTCATGCATTAGAATGTGTCTCGTTCAGTTGCAGTTTTTTTTGCGAGGAAGAAGCAATTACTAGCATGCGTTTTTACCATGATTTACTCAAGACTGAAGTGAAAGGTCATTCATTGGAACAATACAGTATACTTAAAAAAAAAAAAGTCAGGCATATTTACACACTGCTGCTTGTTCAAACTACTTAAAATGAGCTGAATCAACACAATTTTTGAGTTTTTTGGGGGGACAAATTATTTGTTTTATGTTTAATCCACCTAAATTTGTAAAAACAATTAAGTTAACTTAATCGATTTGTGTTGGGACAGCATGAAGTGAAGTGAAGTGTAGTGTGGCCAAGTATGGTGTCCCATACTTGGAATTTGTGCTCTGCATTTAACCCATCCAAGTGTTCACAGTTAGTGAACACACACATACCGTGAACACACACCCGGAGCAGTGGGCAGCTATGCTGCGGCGCCCGGGGAGCAGTTGGGGGGAACGGTGCCTTGCTCAAGGGACTCACCTCAGTCGTGGTATTGAGGGTGGTGGAGAGTGCTGGTCATTCACTCCCCCCACCCCCAATTCCCGCTGGTACCGAGTATCGAACCAGCAACCTTCGGATCACGAGTCCAACACTCTAACCACCAGGCCACGACGAATTGTTTGTTACCCAGGATTTCTTTTAACAGTGTAGAATCATTTAATGGCATGTGAAAAGACATTGCTGCCCACAAATACTGTTTAGTTCATTCATTTTCCTTCGGGTTAGTCCCTTTATCCCTTTAGTCTCTATATCAGGGGTCGCCACAGTGGAATGAGCCGCCAACTATTCCAGCATATGTTTTACACAGCGCATGCCCTTCCAGCCGCAACTCAGTACTGGGAAACATCCATACACACTCATACACTACGGCCAATTTAGTTCATCCAATTCACCTATAGCGCATGTGTTTGGATTGTAGTGGAAACCGGAGCACCCAGAGGAAACCCACGCCAACACGGGGAGAACATTCAAACTCCACACAGAAATGCCAACTGATCCAGCCGGGACTCGAACCAGCGACCTTCTTGCTGTGAGGCGACAGTGCTTACCACCGTGCCGCCCCTCATTATTATTTAACATTCCATATTATCTACTTGTTAGCAAATTACATAATCTGTAGGTACAATTATTTTCTTAATCTAATTTTCACATGTCAGTTTTTCATAAAGCAAGATAAAATATCTGCTTTATTCATTGTGAAGAGGAAGAAATGTTTCTAATAAATGTCCATGCTAAAGCAATAACATTTTTAACCTGTAATGAACTGAAATTTATTAGCTTACACTCTTAAAAATATATTTTTTAAAAATCTAAATAATCTTTTTCCTCCAAAAAGAACATTTTGTGCAATGGAAAAGTTAATATAATGTATAATATAATAATATAATGTATAAGAAATAATATATAGAGAAATCTATATAGGTCCCATAATGCAATTCAAAAGCATAAAATAGAAAAAAATGGTTATGGTTCAGCAATTAAGCCACACATGACAACAAAGAAGCTTTATTTTTAAGAGTGTACTTTTATTTATATGCAATAAGTTCAGATATGTTACCCTCTTTAGTTCAGGTTTCTCCTTCAATTAATTATGTCATGTTTAGGTTCATAAACTGAGATTTCATTTGTTTTTTCCTGTCATATGGATTAAGAGCACTCACATTCATTTGTACATGTTGATTTCTGTTACCTGCCTGCATTCATTCCAGCCCATCTCTATGCTTTGTCAAAGATTACCGTAATCTTTCATTCTATTTAAACATTCCTGCCTTATCAGCATTACAAGAACAAGATCAGCAAAAGTTGTTGAGCATATCCTTAGCCTGTCAGTTCGTCGCCGCACTTTGATCTTTATTATATAAATCATTTGTTTTGCAGGGTGAAAATGAAAGGGCATGCATGCACTGTCAAAAGATCCTTATATTAGCAGTTTTCCCATATTTTGTGACTCATGTTTTATTTTAATTTTATTTTTTTCCATTTATTTATGCGTTTGAATTGCATTATGGGACCTTGATCTTTCTTCCAGCAACTTTTAACTTTAAAAAGTAAAAAAAATTGACTTTTATGAACATTTTTAATAGTTTAAAGTGATATATTGTCTGGGTTGGTGTTGTATATTACGCTACAAAACCCTTGTAATAAACCGCCAGTACATTTTCTATTATTTACAGACTCATTTCTATTATTTATTATACATTATATTATTTCAAACTACTAAAATGCCAATAAAAGTCACTTTGTTGAACTGTAGAGTTGAATTTTCAACCTCAAAAGTCAGAGATCAGGCGGCGCGGTGGTGCAGTGGGTAGCGCGGTCACCTCACAGCAAAAAGGTCGCTGGTTCGAGCCTCTGCTGGGTCAGTTGGCATTTCTTTGTGGAGTTTGCATGTTCTCCCCGTGTTCGCATGGGTTTCCTCCGGGTGCTCCGGTTTTCCCCACAAGTCCAAAGACATGAGCTATAGGTGAATTGGATAAACTAAATTGTCCGTAGTGTATGTGTGTGACTGCTGTGGCGACCCCTGATTAATAAAGGGACTAAGCCAAGAATAAAATGAATGAATGAAGTCAGAGATCAAGCTCCCACAATGCAATTCACAACCATAAATAAATGGAGAACACTTGAGAATCACAAAATATGCTGTTATTAACAGATATTTTTTACAGTGTGCATTACTAATTGTGTACCATATCCAGCAAAAAACATCCAAAAGTCTCACTTCAAAAGCTCATAAAACAGAAAAAGAAGCGGTTTCCACAGTACCGATCCCACACTCCAAGAATAGATTTCCCATACTAAAATAGACAGATCTGATTTTCTCATGATTGAATAGAGCACGGAGCTAAAATATTCTGCATCTTCTCCACAACATGTTCACGCTAAAGTTTAAAATCTGCATGAACAGTGTGACTTCTACAGTATATCGCTGATGACTGTTTCCTAAGACTCATCAGGTCCAAATAATAATTTCCCACACAGAGTTTATCTTCACAGATAGTCTAATAATAACCGATGCCCCTTGGAAAATCTCTTTTGACCTTTCCTGCAGGTCAAGACAGAGGAGGTTCTTGACCCTTCCCAGCAAACCAGTGAGGAGATGCAGAGATGCTCTTTCATTGTTAATAATATCATTACTTGAAAGTCTGTGAAAAGCAGACTGTGCTGACCTAATTGCAAGAATTGCAAAAGCAACAGAAAAACTGAGATGTCCCTGATCCTGACACAGCTCTTCCCAGGACTATGACCGTCTCTCCAGGGATCAAATTCTCCCTTCAGTTACGGACACAAGTTCCATACCAGGAAATACATAATCATATTCTCAACAAATATATACAGTGCTTGGAAATTAAATTCAATGATGTTTTTTGGAAATCAGATCTCATATCTCTCTCTATATACATTCATTCATTCGTTTTCCTTCAGCTTACTCTCTATATCAGAAGTCACTACAGCAAAATGAACTGCCAACTATTCCAGCATATATGCAGTGGATGCCCTTCCAGGCGCAACCCAGTGCTGAGAAACATCCATACACACTCAATCACACACACACACACACACACACACTACGGACAATTTAGCTTACCCAATTCACCTATAGCGTATGTCTTTGGACTGTGGGGGAAACCAGAGCACCCGGAGGAAACCCACCCCAACACGGGGAGAACATGCAAACTCCACACAGAAATGCCAACTGACCCAGCTGAGGCTCAAACCAGCGACCTTCTTGCTGTAAGCCGACAGCGATACCCACTGCGCCACCGAGCCGCCCTAAAATGGAACATTCCCTTAATATTAGTATGTTTTAAAATCATTCGATATGACGAAATGACTGTTCAGAGAATATCTTTACACTATTGTGAATCCTGGGAAGCATGTTTTATATTTAGGAGCAAATCTGCAAAGCTTATTCTGCTCTTTCCCATGGTAAACGGACTGACCCATCAAATGTCCATCTGCTAAACAAACCCGCAGATGCAGATAGAAACTCTGGCAAATGTTGCTACAGTGAGGTAATGTGGTGCCGCGATAGCACATTGATTCAGTACAGTCAAACATTAGCAGCTCTGTCAGAGTTATGCACGTCTCTTTTGGGCATGGTAATTATTTCAATCTCTGTTGACTGGCTTCATCACAGTGTTGGCATGCAAGACTAATCTTAAGGGGAAAAAAGCACACAGATGCCTTTCAGTCACAGAGTGACAGCTCTATAAAGACAAATGATCATCAAAACGCAGTTTAGACCTCAGTAATCCATCATGCAGATCATTCTAGTCTGCAAAAAAAATCCTTCGAAAGACTCTCGCTGTTCAAACCAAAGATCTTAAAGGGATAGTTCATCCAAAAATGAAAATCTGCTGTTAATTTACTCACCCTCAGGCCATCCTCGTAGATTTAGCAAAGCATTAAAAACAATTTAGATTCATAAAATGCAAGTAAATGGTTATTTGAACGTTAAGAGTCAAAAAATGTATACAGGATCAACTACACTAATACCTGCTGCTTCTTAAATTGTATATTCTTTACAACAGTCTGTGTAAAACTGCTTGCTGAGACTATAGATTAAAAGTAATAATGTTGCAAACAACGTTCAGTTTCATGCACTGACTGTATCATCAGGAGCCACTGGTATTACTTTTGTGTTGCCTACATGTTTTTTGACCCTTAAAGTGCTGGTAGCCACTGACTTACCAAGAATTACCAAGAAAAACATTCATTCATTCATTTTCTTTTCGGCTTAGTCCCTTTATTAATCAGGGGTCACCACAGCGGAATGAACCGCCAACTTATCCAGCATATGTTTTACACAGCGGATGCCCTTCCAGCTGCAACCCATCACTGGGAAACACCCGTCCACTCTCATTCACACACATACACAACAGACAATTTAGCTTACCCAATTCACCTATACTGCATGTCTTTGGACTTGTGGGGGGAACCGGAGCACCCGGAGGCCAAGAAACACAGTTTCAGCTAAAAATTATTAAACAAAAGTCTTGTTTGACCTGCTGAGCAAACAATACTGTAGTAATTTATACTGAATAGTGTTTTTGAACCATACTATAGTAAAGTACTTGATTTAGTCTGTTGTGGTGATTCTATAGTACTACTATATGAACTATAGTAATATAAACAAATTAACCAATACTGTAGTTTTCTATAGGGTATTACAGTATATGACAATACACCAGAGTTTATTGTAGTAAAAAATATGACTGTAGCATAACACACTATAGTATTTCTTACAGTTTACTACAGCTATTACAGTATGCTGTAAAATTCATTATATAGTTGTATAAAAAAAATGAACCAACACTTTTTAACAATTGGGATATGTTATATGGCAATACAGCAAATTATACTACAGTATTTTGTTTATCAGTGCACTATACACTGTAAAAAACGTAATGACAACAAATATTTTTTGTGTTGCTTTAACTTATTCAACTTAAACTAAATGGTTTAAGTTATACAACGTTTAACTTGATATCTTCAGTCAGTTTGATTGATGTAAGTCGAGATGACTACAAAAAAAAAAGGCAGCAAAATTTTTTTATAGTGTAGTTACTACAGTATGCTGTAAAATTCATTAGCAAAGAGTTGTAAATACTATATACAGCAAAATACACTTCACTATAGTATGGTTCCATAGTATTTACTATATAAATTCATTCATTCATTTTCCTTCGGCACTTCGGTCCCTTATTTATCAGGGGTCGCCACTGCGGAATGAGCCGCCAACTATTCCTTGCCTTTCCAGTCGCAAGTACTGAGAAACACCCATACACACTCATTCACACACACTCATACACTATGACCAATTTAGTCAATCCAATTCACCTATAGCGCATGTCTTTGGACTGTGGGAGAAACCGGAGCACCAGGAGAAAATCCACGCCAACATGAGGAGAACATGCAAACTCCATACAGAAATGCCAACTGGCCCAGCCGGGACTCGAACCAGCAACCTTCTAGCTGTGAGGCGACAATGCTAACCACTGAGCCACCGTGCTGCCACTATATAAATTACTAATTAATTTTTTCATGTGGTGAACTATCCCTTTAAATAAAACTGAAAAAGGTCTATTTTTAAAGACATCAGCTTCTGATTGTGAAATTAGCATTTGGCTGCTGATCAACTGAAGCAGCTAAACCTTCACACAAACAAAAGCAAAGCTCTTAACAACATACATGTGAAGATAGTATTGATAATGTCATAACATGGGGATGCTGTAATGTCTTTCAGGGCTGGATTGTGGAGCAGATCAAACGGCTCTGGCCCTGGGGCTCGCTGGATCAGATTGCATTTTGGGTTGAGGCCCTTCATTCATTTGTGACATTTACAGTGGTTTCAGCTCAGACTCTCAGCGTCCCTAAAACTGGGCCCCTCGTCTTTCTGGAAAATCCCTGTGAGCATGTGTCTGGCTCCACTTGTGTGTTCCGCGCCGCTGCAGGAAACAGGCCAATTATGGAGGCAAGGACTGTATGATGTCATCGCACGCAGACGCCCTCTAACTATGCCGAAACAGACTGCAGAATCCTGATCACACCATAAAATACTGAATTAAAGGGGATAGTTCACACAAAACTGAAAATTCTGTCATCTTTTACTCTCCCTTTACTTGTTCCAAACCAGATTGTCTTTTTTTTCTTC
>CAIGQV010019029.1:14834123-14874262 GCA_903798115.1 Danio jaintianensis | reverse complement strand
CTTAATGAAATATATATATATTTATTTAGAAATGTTGAATGGCCGTAATGTGTGTAAATTAACAACAGATTCGACTTTTTGAAAGTCTTGTGAACCTCAGGTAACCAAGTCAACTTGTCTTTTAGGTCTGGAAAGCTTCTTAGCAGATACTACAACATAACTTACTGGCCCATCTGGTATATCGGTAAGTAAGGATTTCAAATGCTTTCAGTGACCTATGGTAGTATACAGCTTTTCAACTCACTGTCGTTTTGTTGGACAGAACTTGCCCTGGCTTCCCTGTTCAGTCTCAATGCACTTTTTGACTTCTGGAAGTATTTCAAGTACACGATGGCCCCGTCCACAATTGTCGTCAGCCCAGACCAGCATCGACTTCTTGGACTCAGGGGCTCGGGTGAGTCAGCTGAAAGAGTTTTGGCTAAGAATTCACGCATCTGATTTACAATGAGAGGTCTTGTTAAAGGCATAGTTCACCCAAAAAGATGAACAAAAATGTATTCACAATATACTTGCACTCAAGTGATTTCTAGTCATTAAAATAAAAGAGGATATTTTGATAAAATGTAACTATTGACTTCTATAGTAGGAAAAACAAATACCATGGAAGTCAATGGTTTCAGGTTTCCAAAGTAACTTGTGTTTGTGACAAACAGGTTTGTGACAATTGGAGAGTGAGTAAATAATGACAGAATTTTCAGTTTTGGATGAACTGTCCCTTTTTCAATAATCTTTTCCTGATTTTATTACATGTTGGCTTTTAAAACTGATTTGCAAGTTAATATACAGTACAGAAAAACTGTAGCATTACAAGGTAAAAAATGACAGTAAGATAAATACGATTTAATCCTTATTTCACATTGTAAGCAATTTTACTATTTAATGATGCTATATCACAATACAGACGTAAAAAAAATAAAAAAATAAAAATGAAATATAAAAAATTCTGATTTTAAAGCATTTTAAGAATACTCTTTTTATATATATATAAAATACTCTCATTTTGTATTTTAATGGTTTTTTTATTATTTTTTATTTTTTTATTATTAGTAAATATTGATTTATATTAATGATAATAAAATCAAGGATTAAAGTTATTGAAAAAAAGAAATTCAATAAGGGGCGGCACAGTGGCTCAGTTGTTAGCACTGTCGCCTCACAGCAAGAAGGTCACTGGTTCGAGTCCCGGCTGGGCCAGTTGGTATTTCTGTGTGAAGTTTGCATGTTCTCCCCATGTTGGCGTGGGTTTCCTCTGGGTGCTCCAGTTTCCCCCACAGTCCAAAGATATGCGCTATAGGTGAATTGGATGAACTAAATTGGCCGTAGTGTATGAGTGTGTGTGTGAATGAGTGTGTATGGATGTTTCCCAGTACTGGATTGCGGCTGGAAGGGCATGCGCTGTGTAAAACATATGCTGGAATAGTTGGTGGTTTATTCCACTGTGGCGACCCCTGATAAATAAGGGACTAAGCCGAAGGAAAATGAATGAAAGAATGAATGAATGAATGAATGAATGAAATTCAATAAATCAAAGAAACAAATGACAAAAACACAGTTAGTAAAATACAGTTAGTATGTTTAATAAAATCAATGAAATGAAAAATCAATTTAATAGGTATTCAAGCCTCTCCACCTCAGAAACAGGAGAAGAAAGAAGCTCCAGTGTCAGTGCAGTCCTCGCCTCTGCAGGGTCAGAATGTCCTCAGTTTCAGCCCGGCTCGACCCTCCAGCACCAGCCCCAAGTTTTCACCCAGCTGTGTGTCTGGATTCAGTCCACCTCTGAGCAGCCCGTCCTCAGCTGGACCCTTCTCTCCCTCCATGTCATTTGGAAAGGTAGAGTATAGTGCTGTGCAATATAAAGATACAGTGGCTATAGAAAATCATCATACCCTGGCAAAATCTATACCTTTAGTTACATACACCCTGCTTTCAAAAGGATAAAAGTTAAGATGTAGAAAGGCACAGGTTAGAAGAAGGCTGGAAAAGTTATTTAGAATGTGATTTGATTTTAGGCTGTATGACAATGTGGTAATTATTTAAATTATTTCAGGGGTATGATTTTTTTTATTTTATAGGCACTGTATATGCCATATGGGCAAAATAAAAAGTCTATCATTTCACATTGTGCTCTATCCTTTATTTCATGGTCTATAATGGTCATTGATCTATTAGTTTATCTGTCGATTGGAGAATTCTCAGAATAGCATTTTAATATTGTTGATAAATCCTAGGTTAGCAGTCACCTTTGATGAAATGTTTTGATGATTGTCTTTTTTAATGTATATTGTGTGGTTTGTATTGTTTTGTCTGTCTTTTCTACTATTGGACCTAGTGTCTGGAATAAAGAGAATCGCGGTGTCACAAAATATATTGTTTATGGTAATACATTTTAATAATTTATATGAGCACAATATTACACATCATTACTAGGGTGCAGGCAGAAACATGAATAACAGTGTCGTGAGAAAGTTGCAATCTTGAAATTAATGTTTACCTTTTGCATTTTATTTAACAGTATTTTGTTTCTTTTTATGTTGGAGCTGTAATCACTAGTTTCTTAAAAATATTTATTTTATATTTTTAATCAAACCTTTGCCCAGAAGTTCAAATTAAAGTGATAAATATGATCACATTTAAAATGAGTACATTTCTGAGTATATACTTTAAAATTAAAAACAAATAATCCTTTACATGTGCTCAATATATGTCAATTATTACCTGATTGAATTTACAGAAATGCTACTATATCGTGATGTATATCGTCAGGATATGACATGACTTGTAATGTGCTTTAATGAGGAAAAAAGGATTCCTTAAAGTTGTATTTTCAATATTTTATTGTGATAACTTGCATGTATGTTTTTGATGTCCGTAGGTGTTGAGCTACAGTCCATCTCCAAGTTCTCCTCCATATCCCAGCAGCCTTGGTCCAGCAGAAAACTCCAGCCTCCGCTCTCGCTATCGCACGTCCCCTTCTGTTTTTAATTCGCCTGGAGGTAAAGAGGACTGCATCGATGACCTGAAGACTTTGGAGAAGTTTTTATGTTCAGAAGAGGAGAAAATCCACCGCAGTCAATTAGGTATATTATATTATATTACAGTGTTTCTCAACCACGTTCATGGAGGCACTCAAGCACTGCATGTTTTGGATGTCTCCTTTGTCTGTCACACCCATTACAGGTCTTTCAGTCTCTGCTAATGAGCTCATGATCTGAATCAGATGTGTTTGGTGAAGGAGGCATGGGAAATGTGCAGAGCTGGTGGTGCTCCAGGAACGTGGTTGAGAAACACTGTTATATTATATATTAGGTATATCATGCATGACCATAAAGCATTTTACGATATTGGAAAAATCTGACATTGCAATATTTAATTTTTCTTCGATGATGTATTGAGATATGAATACAATATCTTAACAGAGCGTTGAATAGCTCTGTTTGGACAAAATTATTTAATTTAGGTTGATTGGGATGATCATGTAGTGGAGTGAATTATGCATAAATTATAATATACACATTAGAAGCGTAGAGAAACACAATAGAGCAAAGATGCATACGAAATAAATAGCACTAGCATAGTTTTTTGGGGGAGTTGAGCAGGATTCACATACAGAAATTGAATGCTCTTATGTCTTCATAGTCTTCATTGTATAAATTTAACCTTTATTAAAGTTACAAATGCTTCTTGTGTCCGAATGCTTTAAACTGTCTTGAAATGCTCACACAATAAAAACACATGTAGATGATAAACTTTTACTCCATTATGGTTAATCTCTGTATTAACTCCACAAGTCTCATGTCTTTTGAACTGACGAGCTAAGTTGTCTTATTTATTTATTTATTTATTTATTTTTTATTATAATTTTTTTTTCTCTTGCATATTAATATTTCTTGGATTTGTCTTGGAGTTGCATTAACAAACATAATTTCCCTCTAGGCATTATTATATTATATTATATTATATTATATTATATTATATTATATTATATCATAACTGTCTAATCAACTATAATACCAGTTTATCATTGCATACCCTGTGATGTGATAATTGACCACTGTGATATTGATGTTGAAACAATTTAGTATTGATAATATTGTGCAGCCCTTCTACAAAATTATCAATGCAATATTTTCTTTTGTAGGAAGTCCAGAGTCAGCATCTCCAAGACACAGTCCGTCGTTCTGGAACTACAACCGTACGGTGGGCGATTACGCACAGAGCCTGAGGAAGTTCCAGTATCAGCCGGCCTGTCGTTCACAAGCACCTTCAGCCCATAAAGATGACACAGAACTGGGCTCTAAACAGGCTGCTGAAGAGGTGAGGATTGAGACACTTTATTTAAAGGGGACCTATTATGCAAAAATCACTAAATATATAAATGGTATATCATAAAGGGTTTAAACACAGTTGTGTGGCAACAGTTTGTGAATATAACCAGCTTCTAATGGTAAAAATGTATTACTTTAATTTTTTTATAATCACACTTGATAAAAACAGTCTGCAGAAACACTTTGATTGACATTCTCTCTTTGTACGTGTCATCAGAGAGGGAAAGCCCCGCCCATTAGTAACCATTACTCCCTCATTAACATAGGACGCTAGTCTTGTATTTTGAATCTGCCACTATGCTGACACACAGGCATTTGTAGCTCTGCCCTCTTTTGAAAAGAGCACTATCTCATTTGAATTAAAAGTGACAGCCACCAATACGGCACAATTACGATCAAAGCCTAAAAGGGGCAGTTCAAAGAGTTATAAAACTTTATTTGTGTGGTATTTTGAGCTGAAACTTCACATACACACTCTAGTGACATCAGAGACTTGTAAATCTTGTTAAAAGGAGCATAATAGGTCCCTTTTAAGGGTTAGCTTACTCCAAAATGAAAATTGTCATCATTGACTTAACCATGTCATTACAAACCAATGAGAAATTCATCCATCTTCAGAACATAAATGTAGACAGTATTATATCAGCAAGTGATCTGAAATTTTGATACCTCAAAATGTTTGTAATCTAAATAGACAAAGCAGTTTAATCCAAGTTTTTTGAACAGAGTCTTCTGGTGAACTAACCCATTTTTTATGTTTGTTTAATAATATATATATTTGTGATGTTCCTTTTTAGGTGTTGTAAAGCAATGTGATTTTTTTGTTTTATTACAGGTCTGGGCAAGAATCACAACGAGTCGTTTGGTGACGGATAGTATTGACAGCTGGACTGCTAAACTGAGAAACGTGAGTCCATTTATGCATTATTATTTCTTTTTAATATTGATTGATTACATTTTTATCTAATTATCAATAAATTTAGTTAAAATCCTCTGTATAATATTAAAGGCACAATATGTATGATTTATTTTCATTAACATATCCAAAAACCACTAGAACAGTGTTATGTATTTTGTTGACCAGTACTTGCATTATCCCAAATGTTTTGAAGAATGTTCAGATTCAGAAAAATAAGGGATTTTTAACTAGTTAGTCTGTGCATATGCTATGTGTTTATACTAATGACGTCACACACCCTCGAATTCTGGTTTGGTTTTTTAGAAATACTGTGAAACGCCAAAGAATTTGATTTCTGCCCCGTCAGATGTACTTTCCATGATTCCAGACTCTCAGACACTTTCAGTCTCTGAGTCAACAAACTACGCTTTTGTTTGTTGTGAATACAGGCCCTCTAGTGACAAAAATTACATACTGTGCCTTTAAGAAAATAAATAAATATATTGTGAAAAATATAAAGAAAAATCTGATACAATATTATTATTATTATTATTATTATTATTATTATTATTATTATTAAATTAGTTTGTTTTGAGACACAAAATTTGTAAAGTGAACTGTCGGTATTTTTCTTATTATTCCAGTGGATAAATGACACCATTCTCGTTCATCTGGTCAAAGAGATGGACTCAATCAACAGTCAGCTCAGGAGGATGGGTTGCCCTGAGCTCCAAATTGGAGGTAATCTATCCTTCCTTCCCTTCCTTCCTTCCTTACTTACTTACTGACTTCCTTCCTTATTTACTTACGTTCTACCTTATTTCTTTCTTTACTTATTTCATTCCTTCTTTCCTTGCTTGCTTACTTACTTTTTTACTTACTTTCAGCTATATTTCATTGAATTTTCACCACAATCTTACTGTATGTCTAACTTCTGTTGTCCTTGTATCATGAAGAGGCCAGTATCAGCAGTCTCAAACAAGCTGCCGTAGTCAAAGCCTCTGCAATCCCCACCCTCAATGCCATCGTACAGTATTTGGACGTCACACCAAACCAAGAGTACCTGGTGGAGAGAATCAAGGGTGAGCAGAATGCACTTAATGTCTACGTGAAATCAAAATGCATAGTGTTTATTTTGCTTTTGCTTTATTTAGCTGAACAATTATTCTGTGCATGTTTATCCACTGGAAAAAAAGTTTGTTTTGGTTTTAATTGAAGTTGAAGCACTAATTGAAGATATTTTTTGGCTCATTTGGAGTGGCGATCCTTCACTGATGATGTCAGTTTGATGACTTCACCCAAAGTATTCTTAGCCATGCCTCTCTTAACGTTAGTTTGGTACAAGGGAATGATATGCAAAAAGAAAGCCCTACCCCCTACTTAATATACAGTTTCAGTTGGAATACATCAACATACTGATATAAAAGTCTCAGCAACTTTTGTTTTACATGGACTTTAATGAATATAGAGACTTATAGAGTCTTGTAGCATTGTACTAAGTTAATATCAATGCATTTGTCTTGTAGAACTCGCCCACAGCGGCTGCATGAGCTCTTTCCGCTGGAATGGAGGAGGAGATCTGAAAAACCGGAAATGGGACACAGACCTTCCCACAGACTCTGCTGTGTGTTCATATTACCAATGCATTACAGTTTAGAGGATATCGTTGTAAATGTCATATTGATGCATTACACAAACACTGTGTATTTTCAGATCCTGATGCACGTGCTGTGTACATACCTGGACTCACGGCTGCCTCCACATCCGAAGTATCCCGACGGAAAAACCTTTACATCCCAGCATTTTATGCAGACGGCAAATAAACCAGGTATGCTTTTCAGACAGTGGGTTTTAGTAAATCATCTTTAATCCATGAGTCTAACATCTGAATTTCTGACAGACGTATCCAATGAGAACCTGTTCTGCATCCATCAAAGCAGCACAAATCCTCCTCATTATCAGCTCGTCTACCAGGGACACATTTACAGCTTGCCCAAAGTAAGTAGATACAGTCCAACCGTCATTATTGAGGTAACAATTGAGGCCTTGAGACGAAGAACCATAAAAGTCCATATTTTCATAAGTTCATACGTTTTTTTTTTATTTGGATTGTGAACGTTATGTTATATATTTTTATTTTACTTAAAGATAGACAACAAAAGCTTCTCAATTCAAAGGAAATTACATTTTTCAGTGTCAGTATTAAAAATCTAAAGTTATTGTGATTTTAATTTCTCAAATGTGGAAGAACGGTATATGTCCAGTTAGTGTGGAATAACAGTATAACTCCAATTCATCATATCACTTTAAACCACTAAAGATCTGATTCCATTATCTTAGTTTTAATACAGTAACAGAAACTTCAGGTTAATATTAAGTATTTTTTAAGTTTATTATTATTATTATTATTATTATTTAAAAACAAAATACAGTATGAACAGTGTACAATACATAGACCTTCTTACAGTACAGGCAATAACAATCAATTATTAACAATAAATACATACAATGCAGACATACATCATAGCTAAATATTGTCGTTTACTTAGAAATATTCACAGATGCGCTGGCGTGTATATACTACTTCAAACTGTTCTCGTGCTCCGCCATCTCTCAATATAAATAAATATATAAACAAATTAACTCTGCTTGCCGTAGTTTACACAGGACTGGCGGGAAATATACGTTGATACAGCTTTATTATATATGGTATGTGGTTTATTTTGATAGGTTAACTGTTTTTGTGGTGTTTAGTGCTCCTCTCTCTCTCTCTGAGATCACATCACATATACGGTTCTTCCACTCACCTCTTTCGTGGATTTTTCCCTGGTTTTTGTTCTCCTCTTTGATTCAAATATGGTTTCCCAGCATCCCTCAAAGCCTTCCTTACTCTGTCCTTCCATTTGTTCATGTCGGCTCTCCTTTTTTTGCCAAGGATTTGCTTTTTAATGTCCGAAGCGGACATGACAGCAAACGGCATCTCTATTCTTCTTAGTGTACATAAACGTTTTTTCCGCATGACGCTATTTTAATGTTTAAAATGCAGACTCATGCTTGTGTGAAAATATCCCCAAACTGTTTCTGTATACAAAATTCACATATACAATTAATGTCACATGGTTATCTCATTTTATTGTATTTTTTTGGACTTATACACTTGTTCGTCGTACACACTCAATTATCATTGTGAGTCTAATCTAATCTATTTTTCTTTTCAGGGCAGAAATAACTTGTTTCATACAATCCTCATGTTCCTCTACATTATTAAAACCAAGGAGTCTGGCATGTTGGGGTGAGTGTAGAACAATAATGTACTTTTTTCCTGTTTTTTTAATTGAGATTTTATGGGATTTATTATTTATGGGAACCACTGAGCCACCGTGCCACCCATTAAATATTACTATATAACATGAAATAATGTAAATTTGGGATTCTGTTTTTATTAATTGATTCTCTCCATGTATGATAACCAGAAATGTTATTCCTTGAATGGCTGTTCTTACTTCTGCTCTTTGATTATTGAATGTATGAACCCTCTTTTATCTTTTTGTGCGACAGACGAGTAAATCTAGGTCTTTCGGGTGTGAATGTACTCTGGATCTTCGGTGACTGAGATGCGAAACTTCAGTATTTGCCACAAATGAAAACAAAATCACTGCACAAACACTGGGATGTGATAAAGACATTTTTTTTACCTTTACACTGTTGTGATGTTGCTTGTTTTTGAGATGCATCGTACTGTCATATCACTTGCAACTTTGAATCCAAATACAGGTGGAGTACAGAAAGTCATTTTAGCTGAAGAAAATGTTTTAATCTTCAATGCTGACATATTTATGACTTGAAAAAAGTGCCCAAATGGACCTTGTTCCACAGGATTTTTGTATCAAACATTTTGCTTTTCATATTAGGAAAACAATGTAGTTATATATGAATGTACATTCTTATTGGTTTGCGGGTGGACACTGCTATAGATTTTGATTTATGATGCCCAGGTTGCGATTTTTAAGCAGTTTCTGGTAGATTTTCTTCAACTTTTAATTGTTATCTGAAAGATTGAACACCTGTTACACTTGTAGTGACATGAACTATGAAACCGCATCAGTCAGAATTACTTTACGGTCTTATTCTTGCTCTAAATTAATTTTTCATTATGTCCATCTATTCATTTAACAATATGGAGAAGGGTGATTCTGATCTTGAATGCCAAATTACATAATTGACGAGAATGTTTATATTTTGTATTGTGTCTGCAGTGAAACTTGAAATGGAATAAGCTTCCACTTTTGTCTTTGTTTTTCATAATAATAAATGACCAGCATTGTTGTTTTATTTTTAAAGTTGTGAACTGTTTCCGGTGTTAACCACTGGATGGTAGTGCTGAGCTCTGGCATATGGTTATAAATGGTAGGAATACACCAGTAGGTGCATCTTTTAAGACCGAGCCAAATACTGTAGCTAAATATATCATAGAATGTAATATGAAATTGATTTATAATATTCATGCATAAGGTATAAGAGAATATAAGCATATTTATGTTTTTTTAATATGTTTTTTTTGGATATCATAAATTTCCTTACAGAGCTTACAGAAGGCACCCATTATACTTTTATTAAGTAAAAAAAAAACTTGTATACAAAAATATATAAATGTTTCTGGCATATTTAGGATCATTTGATAACACTAAACGACTCTTTTTTTTTTTTATTTATTTTTTGTTTATTAGGTTTAACCCATTTAACAAAAAAAATTTTAGTTACCTAATATTTAATTAAATACTAGTTATTATATTTTATTAAGTAAAGGTCAGAAATGTATATTGTTTCATTTTTACATGTAACTTATATGTTGTATGTTTATGTTATATGTATTATATAACGTACGTTACAATATATCTGCTGTAACTATTGAACATAACTCATGTTTTGATTTTATGTTTCACTAAAGTTATATAAACATAATACACTACTTTTAATATAGGTTTGTTAATAATATCACCAAAATGGGACGTAATCATTATTACGTATGCAGGCCGTCCGTTATTTTGTTTTTTTATTTCATAGCTTTTTACTATTATTACTAATAACAGGATACGTTAATGAAGCATTAGTAAACGGTAAAGTCTAGAAGGGATACAGCTGCGGATGCTCACGTCAATATAGCATCATTTTTTGTGACACTGAACAACAGTAATTAATATTTTTTGTTTAGGGTTGGAGAGGGGGTAGACGTAAATAAATTACAATTTAGTGGGTAATTTAATAAATTATGTGAATTATACTCAGTATAATTACTGTGATGGTTTGGGATAGGATCAAATAATAAATAATTCTCGTTAACTTCCAGCCGCAGCTTTATCCCTTCTAGTAACCACTTTAGTAAACGGGAACTACATGTCCCATGCTGCTTTGCGCCGCGCGTCATTCCACCGTGTATCCGTTCGTGTGTCGCTTCTCTGTATTGGAAAAAAAGCACCGTGCGGATCGCAGCGATGTCAGTCCAGGCTGTGGCAACGAAAATGGCCGAGGTCGAATTAAAAGACGTAGCCGGTAAAGACTCTCCCCCGGCGATATCTCCGCTGACACCCAAGGCAGAGGAGAAGAAGACTGAAATAAACTCTTCTTCGTCAACATCTATGGCAGCGGCCGCGGCGGTGGAGCCGAGCTCGGTGACCGTCGCACCGAGCCCCATGAAGATGCCGCAGGCGTCCGCGATGAAGCGGCCGGACCCGCAGCAGAACGGCGGCGAGGCTTTTGTCAACTGTGACGGCACCGTGGCCGAGGGACCGAGAATGAAGAAGGTAATGTGAACCGACTCGTTGATATCCGTGAAATTTCTGCGTCTCGTTTTGTACCTTCATCCGCTGCCGTGTGTCATTGTGCGGCTATGATTCTGGCCTATGGGACCTTTAGTAGTACCGTAACAGCTGCAAATTCACCTCCGTTTAACACCGGATGATCGGCGGCAGATATACCGAATAGTTCCACCGAGTTTTGGATGTGATCGCGGTGGTTTTGAGCTCGTGAGCGGTTGTTTCTAACGGTTAAAAGACCCGCAGTGCGTGTGTCGTGGCGCTGTATGCGTTTATGTTGGACAAAACATACTGTTCCCAAACATATCATTGAGGCAAAGTTGGTTTTATATTCGCACATTCAGACTTTTTTCCTTAATAATATAATTTAATTAAAGTATTGTTTGCCAATTCTAAATAGGGAAATCACATTAGCAGCCAATGACTATCAAAGTAATAAACTTTTACAGTCAATTAAATAGTGCTAATGTTGTCATAAAGTCATACTTACACGCTATTTCAGACCGAATATTCAAAGTAGCATGGTAAACACCATGTCACAAGTTGTACCAGTTCAAAAATGAACTAATGTGCTAATATAAAACCAACTTTACCTCACTAAAGATATCTTGCTTGAGATGGAAACACTTTATTTTTGTAGTAACTTTAGTTCGCAAATGTCACATCAGAATACGCAAACGTTACGTCATGTTTTGGATAAGTAGTTTATGTACGTACTAAAATTCAAGCAGCTTATTTTAAGTAGGTTTTGTGGCATTGTGTGTGTACTAAATCAGAATTTCACATGTTATTAATGACAGCTGTAATAAGGTGTTGCTAAAGTTTCTTTATTATTATTAAAGGGTGCTGTAATGCCATGTTTGTATATCAAAATAGGCTTCCTGAAGACTGCCAAACATTTGTAAACTCTAATGTCCGTTATATTTTTATCTCTTCTGGTCTCCAAGGCAGAATTTATTTGATCACAAATACAATATAAAAACATCAATATTGTGAAATTTAATGTCAGCTTTCTATTTGAGTAGGCCTATGTATTCAAAAGAGCTTTATTCTGTTACTCCAAGCTGAACTTTCAGCAGCTGCTTGTCCAGTTGTCACACAATCCTTCAGTATATTTCACAGTATTACTGCTTTTAATATATACATATATTAAATCAAATACACGCTTCATTGATAAGCACATGAGACTTCATTCAAAAACATTAACAAATCCAATCATTTTCATAGTTTTGGGCAGTATATGATGTATCTTGTAGATTATGATCAACTATAAATTGCTACCGCAGTGTTTATGATTATAGGGTTCATTAAATTCATATGCTTTATAATTTGTCTCTCAGTTTATGAGCCAATGAGCATGCAAACACATAAATATCTAGCTTTCATTTTCATCTGTTATTTAATTATGGAAATTTGTGGCTTTTGTTTGGAAATAAGCTATACTAGAAGGCTGTCTACATGCTTGTAGCTAATATTTTGGAGTGTTTTGCTTGTATTTTTTTTAAGTCTTGATATAATAACTCCACAAATGTCAGTCTGTTCCACTTTTCAATTATGTGTTAGTTTGCGTAACACCCTGCCAAGGCTGTGACACCTCTCTCTCTCTCTCTCTCTCTCTTTCTCTCTCTCTCTCTCTCTCTCTCTCTCTCTCTCTCTCTCCATTGTAAGCTTTGTGTGTCCATGGATAGATTAGGTAATTAGGGGAATTTGCTGCTTCACTCTTCGCACCGTCTCGTTGACTCTTATCTGACTTGACCATTCCTTGGAAAGACTTAACACAGACTGTTTTCTCAATAAATCTCCTGTAAAGAAAAGAATATCTTCATTATCTTATCTTAACCAACAAACAGAAGATGGTGTACAGTTCAAGGCTAAGATATTTTGATAAGAAATTGACTTTATTGTTATTTGCCAAGGTTTTGACGCAGAGTGAACCATAACATGACATTATTAGCAATAGCAAAATTGGGATATGGCATAGGAGACACTGTGATTTTTACTGTGAGACGTATATTTTATTTTTAAGATCACTTTTTTTGTGTTCCTCCAGATATGAAGATTGGAATTGATGTTTATTAAATGAGTGAATTTTCTTGCTCACAAACCAAATCTTCTTTTGGTGGTGTTTTTGCATGTTCATTCATGTATTTGGGGAAGCTTGAGGGTTATTTATAAAGCTTTGCATAGAAACCTGCCTCAAAGGGAACGTATGGCAGAATCAAATTTAATTGATTTATTTAGGATTATTGCTTATTTATTATATTGATTATTTAAGTCAATATTTAAGTTAAATATGGTTACTTCGAGTTTACTTACTTAAATTCACATTCTCCTGTCAAGTTTGTTTTTTATAGAACATAACCTTTAAATGATTTAAAAATAAAGTCTATAAATGTGTTGCAGTGATGTTTGTCTAGGGTTGCAGACAAAAAAATTGACATTGCAGTATTTTGTTTTTCTGCAATATATATTTTGCAGTTTGAATGCAATTTCACCAGATAAACTCGTTTTGGAAAGAATTTATCATTTGAGATCAATTGGGATAAATTTGTAGGAGAGTACCTGCATAAAAGATAATAAACAGATCACAAGCACAGGCAAATAAATAAATGGTGCTTTATGGATTTTGGGGGAGTGTAATAGTTTTCAGGTAAATTAATTGAATGGTTTAATGTAAAATAACAGTGTATGGTCTTCATCATATAAATAAATAAATACAATTAATCTTTGTTGAAGCTACAAACATGCTTGAAATATTGTGGTTAAGCGTTCTGAACTGTGCAGTAGAGGTCTTCATGTGTCCAAAAAATTCAGACTCGAACCCGGTCGAAGACACAGGTCTGACTTCACCCAATTGGCACATATTGACAGCAGACTGCTATTAATGAGTATAAATGTGTTGACGTCACAACTCTATTGCCTGACTGTCAGATGTTCTAGCTATAGCTGGAGCAGCGATATTTATTTATTTATTTATTTATTTATTTATTAGGGCTGCACAATATATTGTTTCAGCCTCAATATTGCAATGTGCACATTTGCAATAGCGCCAACCTTATTTCACCAAGTAGGACATGTTCCTGGATTAACATCTATGTTGATCCTGGAACAACATTCCAATCAGCCAATCAGAATTAAGGGATACGTTTACAGTTTATGTTAAGTTTAGGCGTACGGTTAGGTTTATGCACTTCTACATGAGTGTTATCCAACTATTATTCTCCTCTGATTTTGAGAATAATTTACAGTTATGGTTGGGTTTAGGGGAAGGGAATAGGTATGGGTTACATTTTCCAACAAAAATTATGTTCTAGGATCAACATAGATGTTAATCCAGGATCACATCGTACTTGGCAGAATCATGACGTGCTTCGCAATAGTCACATTGCAAGATATACAATGTTGAGACTATATGAAATATAGTTGACCAGGAGCCACAGAGTAGTATTTAATTACTGTATTTATACGGCTTTTACACAATTTATGCAAAAAAGTAAGTTTTATGTCTTCTTTCTAGTCCAGATATCAATATAAGTGAAAACATGTTTTTTTACTTACCTCACTGGCAAATAATATTACTTGTTTTATGGAAAAACTCTTAATATTGACTTTTTTCTTCTGAAAGGTGAAAACAAAGCAATATTTTTACTTGATTAAGAATTTTTCGATATAAGGACTAGATACGAGACTAAGAAAAGCATTGTTTTGCATTATGATTATTCAGTTTCTGTACCTGAATACTGTTAGACTCCCCAGAAAATCATCAAAGAGTGCTATTTAGACTGTCTTATGAAACTGTATTCATATCGTAATATTTAACGCAGTAAAATTAAATATCACAATATCAGTTTTTCTTTAATGAGTCACAAAAACAGAAATATCTGATCATCGTCCATATCACTGTTTACATTAGTGAAATGCAAGATTGTAAGCGTATAAGTGTGTACCATGTTTGTTAACATCACCAGGCTGTATCCTTGGCACTAAAACTCTGGTCCTCTTCTGTGGACAGCGACTGTAGTGGCTTCAGATGATTTGAAGTAGGGATGGCGATGTCCCAGAATTTTTTTTAGTACAGACATGCTTTCGATGCACTGTGACTTTTTATCTGCCCTGTTTTCTAAGAGGGAAAAAAAACTGGCTGTTCCTCTGTAAAAGTGTTACATCACGCCACCGTTGCTTGTATAAAGTGGCGAGAGGAAGGGGAGGGCAGAGCCATGTCACACAGTGGGATCTCTAATCCATGTCATCACATCACGAAGGTGCAAATGGCCTGCAGTTTGGCTAAGGATTTTTATGACCTCAGTGAAAATTCGCATGACTGGATTTGAAGGGAAACAGGATGCTAATCGACGTGTTCACGCTCCAGTGGGGCGATGTTGGCACGAGTTTGTGCATACCTTGCACTGTTGTGATGTTACGTCACTAAGCTATGGTTCCCAGGATGCTTAGACCTAAAAGGCTTATGGTGTGGTGCAGATAATGTGGGGAAAGCCCTGTATGTGACCTTTTCCTATGGGGGAATCTTTCGGTAAGTTACATATAGACTGGTGTATATTTGTAGACTGGTTTATTTGTAGTATATTATTATTGTTAGTGTAGTATTTAATGTCACATTGGACATACACTTGCGAACTCACTTGAACTTGAATTCACTTGAGATATTCAGCGAAGTGTCACCTGGAAAAAATGTACAATTTTTATCATGTATTAACCTATCTAATTAATGTATTGAGTTGTTTGTTGTTGTTTTTAAATGGTGTATTTATTAATGAAACGTATTTTGCCATGAAAGTAGCCTTTGTTACTGACATGGCGTTAAAAGTGCAGTATGTAAGGTTGACACCCAGTGGTTGAACTAGGTATTGCACGCCTGGTTCAAAACACACGCCAGCGCAGGTTGCCAGATTGATGACACCAACATATCAGTGATTCAGCATGTACATTTAATAATGTTAAACAGGTTTAATATGTATTAATTAGATTATAAACCTTACCTTACCACTATTCTGTGCTTCTGAATGGCTGTATTTAAATTTCTTTTGTGTTTCATCTGGTGCAAACAGCCAAACTGCTTATCACTGCAAATCTCATCACATAGTGTGTTGTTAGTTTACAGGGTTACAATGTAACCTGCTCACCTAATGTTTACGTTCGCAATATTTATATCATTTGATAATTAATAACCTCATGTGGAACTCTGAGTCTGCGTCTCATTTCGGAGTCTACTACTGTCCACCGGAGGTCACATTTTGGTCACGGACACATACTTTGAGAGCTTTCCTGACTGAATGAATGAAATGCGCTGTTTTCCACCAAGGCAACCCAGGGTGCTGAAATATAATTGGCTAAACTGGCAGTGGGCGGGTTAAAAGAACCAAAACAAAGACAGACGTTCCGGCACGGAAAGCACATTTTCAAAGGAGAATATCTGACTTCAGCATTGTTTTTCAGATAAACAAGAATGTTCACTTAGCATGTTTCTTAAATATCTGCAAACATATTATGGTATTTTTATGCTTTAAAAAAGTCAAAAACTAACATACAGCACCTTTAAATAAAAATACATCACATAGTATAGTATTTAGTATTATTTACATTTAAATAATAGTGCAATCTAAGTAAGTTTTAAGGCTGGGACACGCCAACCCAATCGTCGGCCATTGGGCTTTGTTGGTCCACGTTGGGTTAACATTGGAGCTCATTGGCCCGATTTAGCATTTTGAATCGGTGTTGGCCGTCAGAGAGAGCACTCTAACTGGTTATTCTGCAACTAATCAGAGTGTGACCAAAGACTATAGAATACACAAGACATGTCACTCATATAGTTCTGAATGGGGAAAAGTGTAACGGTCAGAATGAAGCCCCGCCTGCTAGTACAGGAGCCAATCATTGATCGCTATAGACTGATGATTCTCCGGGGGAGGGGCTCGGACCAGACGTGATCTTCTGCAGATTTTGTGTGATTCAGACGTTTAGAAATGAAACTAAATAGACAGTTTTTTATTTATTTATTGGTGGTTCCTAATATGAAGTTTAATCATAAGCTTGGCAAGCAATTTTTGAGAATTTGATGTTTCCCCATTCTAACAGAATGCCTGAGAGGCCTTTCAAAGATGGCCTCCAAGTGAAATGACTTTCCTTAAAGGGACGTTGGTGTGACGTAGTGAAGTGACATATCAAGTAAACAATTAAAAACAATTCAAGTCAACACTAAGAGGCAGACTGTAATTTCGTTACATTTCTCATATATTTGCAAACGATATGGATTATTAGAATATCAGCCATATCTGCAGGAGCGAATCCCACCATGGTGAGTGACAATTACTGTGATAATGATACTGAATGCTGCTTTATTTACACTCTGGTCAGAAGTTCTGGTCTCCCTTTGTGAATGAGAAAACTGATATTGCCCTCTGAGGGTGCAGAAAAACACGTTCTTCCCCGCAGGCGCACAACCCGGTCTTTCGTTTCAGTCAGCTTTTGTCTGTTTGGTGTGTTCATGTGCAGCTTTTAAGGCCAGACGGACCAGACATGAGTTCGTTGGCACTAGTTGTTTGCCGTCGACTTGGTGTGTATCGGCCTTTAGAGGATTCTAAATGATGAGATAAGAAAAAGTTGTTTTTGGAGCAATTCAATGTAGGCTATTTCCCAGCTGACCTGTGCGCTTTCACAGAAAGTAGGCCTCATGTTTATCATAAATAGCTTAGTGGTCAAGATGAGACTTGTGGAGACCAGCAGCTCTTACTTACAGCTGCTTCTCTTGCCTGAAGCAAGCAGTTATTGTCAAGTGAAACGATTAAAAATGTCTTAAATTGAAAATAAATACAAATCAATAAAAGTCTAAATGGGTTTGTGCAGGGGTAGTGTGTTGTTTGATTTCACTCATTGCAGTTGGACTTCAGTAGTAATCTGGTACAATTGTCATTGAAATTCTTTAGCACAGAAATTGCATTGACATAGCTTTATTCCAAAAATGCTGGGTTAAAAACAACCCAATCTGAGCTGTTTTTAGCCAAGCAGTAGGGAAAATTTAGAACAGAAGTCATTCTTGGCTAACCTGACCCAGCTAGATGTTGTTTTTGTTTTTATTATTCAAATCCAAAAATTGGGTTGGATTTATTAAATATTTTTGTCATTTTTTGAAAACTTCATTCATGTATTAGTACCTAATGGTGTTTGTGCTAGGTAGGTTTGGTTTGATAAAAAACTTCTTGAGTGATTGCACGGTTTACACCAAACATTCAGACAGAGACCACTGAAAAAATCTCCCAGTCCATTTCCAAACAACTCTTGTGCAGATCTTCTGGAATATGAAAGTGTCACAGACTAAATCATGTATTAAATTGTAAATTGTGTGTTCATTGTATTTGCTCACTCTTGCATTTTAACAGTCAGATAATCGTATATGATTGGACTCAACTGCACACAAAACATAACATGCATTTAAACCTGTTTGATGATATCATGCTGTCAAATAGACTGCCAACTATTGAGCAAGCTTGTTTGGGTCCTTAATATTTTGAGTCTATAATTATGTTTACTCCTCTCTTGGGAGGGATTCGAGATTGAGGTTAAGGAGACCTGCAGTACGTTTGGTACGCGTCTCCATACCGGTTTCCTCCAGACCAAGTTCCTCATTGCTCGCGTGACGTGTGTTGAGATTTCAGCGAGCAGTTGACAGGAAAATATTTCTCACCATGGTGTGAAGTTTGGAGACTTTGATTAATGGTGGAATGGAACCAGAGAGACTGACCTATACACTGAACCTGCTTGTGTTTATCTGCATCTCTGTGTGAATGATAGCAAACCTCCAAGAATCCCTCTGTCACCATATTCTTTGGGCCACTTATTGTCTTAAGAGCTTAAGAAAAAGGACCACACGTGTGCGATTAAACAGAACTAGACGTGCTCTCAGGTAAGTTGCACTTTTGTAGACTAGAGATTTGAGGGAGTGATGGACTGAACTAGGGTTGTGCAATCTCACGATATATATTGTTAACAAAATAAAAAAATCTATGCTTCCATATTAAAAATCTTTTATTTCATGGTGTCACAAAATTGTTTCAGGTAATTCTTTTGTCATCATTTGGATGAGTGCAATATTACACGCCATTATGAGGATGCAGACAGAACCATGAATAACAGCATGTTTATTTGACAGGGACAGTGTGCATTAATTAGCATTGCTGCAAATGCACCAGAATTAGGCAAAAGGCTATTTTTAATCTGTTGTCCCTGGACAGATGTTAAAATTGTCACCCTAAAAACAATACAAAAAATATACAATGAACCAAGCTTAACTAAGAAGCACACAAATGGACAGTTAAATATAATGTATGTAAATAAAATGAACAAACAGGAACATTATGTAAAGGAGATAAGAGTTGTTAAACATATTTAAACAACATTTTACATTTTGTATTTTATTTAACGTTGTTTTGTTTTTATGTTAGTCCTGTAATAATTCGTTTTTGAAAAGTGTTTTATATTTTATAAATATTTAGTTTACATCTCAACATTTTTATTCAAAAATTTGCCCTGAAGTTCTAAATAAAGTGAGAATTATGATCACATAAATGACAAAATTTCTTTAAAAAGTCCTTTTACATGGAGTTTAGGGCTGCACGATATTGGAAAAAACTGACATTGTGATATTTAGTTTTTCTGCATTATATATTACGATATGAGCATAATTTCACAAGATGACTATTAGTTCATAATTTAACATTTGATGGGATGATTTTGTAGGCGAGCGCATCTGCATGAAATGTACAAAATTGCACAGAAATATACAAAATAAAATGGAATAAAGCACAGATGAAAACTATAGAACAAAGATAAAAATGAAATAAATGGTTTTCTATAGAGTCTAACAGTATTGTGGTACAGCAATCCAGTAATCAAATGCAAAATAACACTGCATAGTCTTCGTTTTATAAATAAGCACAATTAATCTTTGTTAAACTTTACAAATTCTTGTCCAAATGGTTTCAATTTGCTTGAAATTGTACAGTCAGGGACCTTGAAAAAACATATCTAAATTAAAATCTTTCACATTATTAGATTATAGATCAACATGACTCCACAAGTCACTGTGCGCATTGCGGTATCGATTCTGAAACGATATATTGTTCAGCCCTAATGTGGTCAATAAATTTAAACTATTAAATAATTGAAGCTACAGAAATGCTACTATATCATGATATATATTAGTATATGAGATGACTTGTATCGTGATATGATATTTTTATCATATCGCTCAACACTGAACTGCACATTTTGTACTTTATAGCATCTAACTGATAACAGTACGCATTCTGAATCCTCTTCACTTGCTCTCAAACACTCATCCATGACTCTGTGTCCTTGGCAGCAACCCTAATGGTGCACTTCAACCGGGACCAGCTCTTTCCCACAGGCGGCAGGACTCGCTCACCTGAAATCACCCAGAGTCTTCTTTTCCAGCGGCTTAATGACTCTGTGTATTGTGGAGGCAATGGTGAGAACAAGCCAGCCAAACAAACACAAATGTGCCAGCTCACTGCTGTTCAGTCAAGTGGATGTGTGACAGACCACTCCTTCATATTCTCTTAAAGGGATAGTTCACCCAAAAATTTAAATTTACTCGCTAAATCTTTAGGAGTTTCTTTCTTTGGTTGAGCCAGAAAATCTGTATCCATTTCCTTAGTAGTAGGAAATCAAATACTATGGAAGTCAATGGTTCCAAGTCAAAATACCTTCTTTTGTGTTCAACAGAAGAAAAAAAGCTCATACTCAAAGGTTTGAAACGAGTAAAGGGAAAGTAAATGAGGACAGAAATGTCAGTTTTGGGTGAACTATCCCTTTAAAAACTCTTTGTTCTTCATTTAAGGGTAAAAACATGAGCAGTATTAGCATTAGCAAATACTGTGTTTCTGAGTGTTTTTTTTTCTCTCAATAAGCAAATACAACTTACAATTAAAATTACATCAGTGAGAAAACAGCATTTAAAGGGATAGTTCAAACAGAAATGAGAATTCTGTCATAATTTGCTCACCCTCCACTTTCTCCAAAAAGAAAAAGAGAAATATTTTGTAGAATATTGGAAACTGGTAGCCATTGACATTCAGAATATGTTGTTTCTAACATATATTGTACATATGTGTATGCATGTATACGTATGCAGAGGTTTACGTATGTATATATGTGTGTGTAAATATATGTATGTATTTGTATGTGTATTTATAAATTGCAATAAAGGCTACTTGTATGCTCCATGAATTGAGTTCATGAATTGAACTAAAACTAAACTAACTATGGATATCAATGGCTACCAGTTTCCAATTTATTGTCAAACAGAAAAAGAAAATCAAACCGGTTTGGGACAAGTGGAGAGTGAGTAAATAATGGCATAATTTCCATTTGGCAAAAGAAACTCATAAAGGTGTGGAACCACTTTAGCGTGAATGAATGAAAGTATCTGATCATAGTGATGCGGATATGTTTACACATCCATAAGCTCTGCAGTTTGGCATTCCAGTTAATTAAATCATGTTACATTTTATTTCTGTAACTTCTTATCGAGCAGAGTATAGTAGATTTACAGTTTGTGCTATAAGACCACATCTGTTTGGTTTGTGGGCATTATCTTGGTTTTAGTGGTCTGGCTCGACAAGTTTACAGTCACAATCTTTTTTGACATAATTTTATTTCTTTTACTCTGGCAAACTGTGCGTTTGGGGATGTGCCGCCATATGTTGCTTCCATTTTCCAAAAACCTGCACAAGAGATGTTTGCGTACAATCATTTGATAAGCTGACGGAGAGCAATCTGTGACTTGCGTGTCCTGTTGTTTTTTTTCACGAGTAAGCTTTTTAATATCAGGGCTAGAAAAGTCAAAATAGGCATCCCAGATGTAAATCTGTTGAGACAGCCAGCTATTATCGGATTGTACGGGCGGCCGTAGGAAAAGGGAACACCAAGTCCAAGCTCTGTACATGGCAGTCGGTTATTTATTCTTGCTCTTTGGCTTTAGAGAGATTGTGAAATAAAATCCCAAGAGAACATGTTAATCCCATTGGTTTATGCATTTGGTCACTGAATAAATTCATATTTGAGAAGTTGTTGAATGAAGGAGTGAATTCACATCAATTGTGCAAGCCAAAGATTAAACCACTGGTCAAACGTTAGCCAGAAATCTGCTACTGAATGGATGAAAAAAAGCTTTTCCATTGACAAAATTGTTCACAAGTGATGAGTCAATTCATTTATGCTGCTGGAAATGAAGTGGATGATTTCTGATGCCGTTCGTGTCAGCCTGCTGTGTGAAGGGTTTCGGGTTTTAAATGAGTTAACCCTGAACTGGACTCCGCGGCTGAGGAATGCACTCTAGACCCCCTGAATCAGCCCCTCACAAAGAACCTTCATTGTGTTCAAAAACTGCTGCATCACAAAAGACTCCCACAAAGGGGTAAGAAAAGCCACCATCATTTCTCTTCCTTTTTCTTTCTACTAGATCAAAAATACCTACTTCAAACCTCAGACCACAGCTGTGAAAATTCATGGGTTTTTTGTAAACATTACCTTGATTTTATGGGTCTTCACTACATTGTGTTGTCACAAGCTATGTTTCCATCCAAAAATGTGAATTAACTTTATGCGCAAAACTGGAATATCGCATAAAAGACGTGCGAATAAAGCAGCGTTTCCATCCAACGAGTCAAAGAGAACAAAATCGTCACTTCCTGATTAAATGGCGCCAAATATCAACAGTAAAAACGGAATTTGCTGAGGTAGGAGAAGCTGCGTAAATCTTTTCTTCATTTAATAAATGACTTGCGCCTCAGAAGGCAATGCTGACACGCAGTGAACGCGTGGTGGCGTTTGAAGGAGTGAGACGCGGAGCACAGACGCTCTTAACAATTCTGGAGGTCATTAATAATATAATAACACTAATACTGCAATAGTTAAGGCATTTTAGAATGACCAAAACAACATTTCAGATGTTTTACAATGTGGTCAGCCTGCTGGTTTGTCCATTTACAAACATTTTTATCATCACATGATCTCTTATAACCAAATCACATGACCTTTTTTTAATGCGCATACTGGAATTTGTTCGGTAAAAGTGTTTCCATCGCAGTTTATGCGCATCTTTTCTTATTGAATAAAAAGTTTATCCTACTCAGTTATGCGCATACATTTTTTTATGCGCATTTTCAAAATTTATGCGCATCTTAGCGTTTCCATCAACCGATTTTTTTTATGCGCATATCCAAAATGCGCATAAAAATAGGTGGATGGAAACGTAGCTACAGTCTGTGTTTTTTTAATATCATTTACGCATCGAGATTTTTCTTGAAAAATTCCGAATGGACTGATGCAGCAATTACGTTCTTGTTCTTCTTGAAATTCAGTCATCAGTTTTTATATGTTTTGCTTTGCAGATTTACTTGAACATGCTGGGTTCCACACAATTGATTTGTGTTAGGACAACGTGAAGGAATTAAGTCAACTTATTAGTTTTTGCAAATTTAAGTGGATTGAACATAAAACAATTAAGTTGTCCTCAAAAAAACCCTCAAGAATTGTGTTGTTTCAGCTCAATTTAAATAAGTAGATTGAACAAACAGCAAACTATGAGCACTTTGAATTTGAAGATGGATATCAAGTCCGAGTTCCTTCTTGAGAAATGTTTCCATGAACTGAATGACTGAGTCTCCGCCTTCCACATCCTCCGTTATTCCATAGATTTGGAGATTGTTTCTGCGTGACCATGATTGTATGTGAGTCAATTTCTCTTGCATCTCTCGATTCCTACGTACAGTCTTTACAAGAGCTGCATTCGCCTCAGTAGACGTCTCCACGTCTGCCACATCTCCAGTTGTTCGATGTGTTTTTCTGCCTCTGTGAGCCTGCTTTGGTGTTTTTGGGCTTCATTTGTGACCAATGACATCTTTTCATTTATTTCTTCTTTAAACTGAGCGATTTCTTCTTTCATGTTGTTCTTGAATTCTTCGATAAATGATCGTAGATCGGACTTCATTTCTTTTCTCAAGTCACTGATTTGTTTGCTTATAATTTCAAATCCGGCTTGACTGTTAGCCTGAATGTCCTCGCGTGTTAGCTTAGCTTCTCCTCGTTTATCAGGCAAGGCATCTCCATCATCATTCGTGTTTTGTTCATTCCCCTTTGTTTGATTATTAGAAATTTTATGAGCCTTTCTTTTGGTAGCCCCACTCATTCTGAGTCTGAATACGAGTTAGGGTTGAACCTGACTAGCTATCTGGTGCTGATTGTGTGTGTTGCCGTTCACGCCACCCTCTTTTTCGCCATTTTTTTTGTGTGTGTTTAATGTTAAATGTCTTTGAAAACTGAAGCGTGAAGGAATTGTTCTTTCTCTTAATCATTTCAAAGTGAGACAGAAATAAGGCAAACCTAAAAATGACCTTTATGGCACTGGGTTGTGTTCTTAATTACATATTTGGTTGAGTGAAATATCTATTTACAGCAGGCTGTCCACATAAACCTATAATTTCAGGAAACCCTAGACTTTCTTTGTAGTGGCTATGTTTTCCTAAATTGCAGTCCATCGTTTTTCTTTCAGACCACAATCACCTCCGCAGATCAAACAAGTGGAGACCAATTTTTGTATATAATGTTTCTGATCTTGTATGGGGTTGAAAGTACTTTGGGGGTTTTTTCGGTGACTTATTACTTTTTTCAAGGTCACACTTGTGTTCCTGAGCATCTGAGCAGACAACATGGGATAGAGAGGTCAGTCTGATTGCACAGTGTGTCCACGTGACTATTGGCCTGAACGCGTTTAAGCAGAGCGTTTCAATCAGCCCATGACCCAGAACAGTTCTCCTGAGCTGAATTTGTGGCTCGATTGAGTAGTTGATTTGGTAATCTTTCAATGAACGTCACGTGGAATGATGTCATCCTTTTCCCTGCTCCAAACACATAGAGCGCAACATTTTGGTTCCAGAGGTAGAAACATCACTCATTTTCTCCATAGAGAACAATACATTTCTTTAAAGATTTTTAGAAGGTAGTATCAGTATTTTAGCTTTAGGGAAGCTAGTAAGCACCAAAAACGTGACAAAATTAGCATTTGGAATATATAAACATCAAAAGCTTGCAGTTTGTCACTTCCGTCTAAATGGGTCAATGATTTTTTTTGACGTCACCTCATACTTTTAGTTTCTCATCAAATCCTTTGACCAATCAAATGCTCTCTAGTAGGACATGCCCCGCCCACTTCAAGACGCTTCTCATTTGATGTGCTTGAGCTCAACCACTCTCACTGGCAGAGCTGTGATAAAAACAAAATACTATTGGCTGTTTTTTTGAAAGGGGAGGAGCTCCTATTTGTCCTGTCCTGTCTTAATGTTTCACTTGAGAATATTACGTCAAACTTTGAATTAAAAAATTTACATTTCAAAGCACGAGACCTTTAAGAAATCAGAAAGTCTCTTACTAATATTGTAATTAATGTTCAGTTTCTTGCACAGGCTGATTGTGTCACTTCAGAAAACCTCAGTGTATTATCAGGAGCAGGGTATTAATTTAGTTTTGCCTGTATGTTTTAAAGGGATAGTTCACACACAATTAAAATTCTGTATTCATAACCTGTTTGAGTTTCTTTCTTCAGTTTAACACAAAAGAAGATAGTTCGAAGAATGTTGCATAGCAAGTCTTTAACTTCCACTGTATTTTATTTTTCTTGCTATGGGTGTCAATGGCTTCTGGTTTCCAACATTCTTAATTCATTCAAATGCCAGTGTTTGTAGTTAGCCAAGACCTATAATTTTTTGCACGTACTGCTCATATGCCAGAGTTGATAAATCAGGGCATTGCTTTCCTAGTACTTTTGCTGGAGGCTCTTGTCGCGCTTTCATGTGCTTTAGTGACTCCATTGGCCAACATAAAACTGAATGAAGTTTCTTCCTCTTCTGCATCACTGAAGATTAGATGCGTTCTTGCTCTTCTTAGAGGACGAGATTAGATAATGAAATGAATGGGTCTGAATGAATTGCACGCTTGCGTAAACATTTGTGATGAAACTAACCATATGTCTCGGTGCTTATTTTTGATGTTGCTATTTTGGATTTGAAGATGAGAGATGAGGCCTTCTTTGGGTTGTCTTGCTCTCTTTAAATCTTGCCTCGCCGTCCTCTTATAAATTAGGGATTGGTAACCGGCTGGAGTAATAAGATCCTTCTCATTTTCGTTCTCATGTCTCTGTATGCTGAGCTGCTGTTTGTTCCTCATGCGGAGCAACGGGAATGATTGAGCGTCGGGCTCATTGATGATTCTAAAAAGGCTGCTACCATCTGCTCTCAAGCCAAAATTAGCAAGACGAGTGCCCTGATACACCGAGAGCTCTGAGCTTTATCTGAATATATATTTAATTCCTTTTGGCTGTTAGTCACGATTGAAGGGATAGTTCACCCAAAACTAAGAAGTCAGTCATGATTTCCTCTGTTTGAGTTGCTTTCTTCCGTTTAACTCACAAAAAGGTGATTTTGTAAAATGCTGGAAACCTGTAACCATTGACTTCTGTAGTATTTTTATCCTCCCTGCGATTTAAAGTCAATGGTTAGACTCGATTATGGTGAGAGTGCAGTCCGAATTGTATCAATAAATAATGGAAATATTTAACATATACAGAAGATATTTTAAAATATTCAGAAAACCTGTAACAATTGACTTCTATACTATTTGTTTTTCCTACTATGAAAGTCAACAGTTACAGGTTTTTAGCTTATCTCAAAATATCTTCTTTTGTGTTCAACAGGAAAAGGATTATCATAAACACTTGAGGGAGAGTAAATAATGAGCAGATTTATTTTTTTAAGCTTGTTTTGTCCTAATGTTTCAAGTAGATGTGGTTTTAAAATGTTTCTAAATGTATCCTTTTGGTGTCCAAGCCATTATATTTTCACTTTATGTCTGAAATTTTATCCCCATTATCATATGTTATGTCTAATATTCCATGTGCTCATGGAAAAAGTCACTCAAACCCTTTGCTGTTTGGCCTTGGCTATTATATATCAGCTCTCCTGATAAAAGCCGTTGCCTTATAAGGGTTTTGTGCATTTAATGTTACAACGTTGACTGCATATATTCCATAAAACATTTTATTATCATATTGCACAATCATGCGTGGCGAGTCAGTCTTGGAGCATTGGCTTTTCTTGCTCCTGCTGTAGTTAATGATGCACTTGATTTAGGATAAGTTTAACAGGATAAGTGGAATATCCAACAAGCTCAGAGAGGATTTGGGCATCTGTGTTTGTGTTCACCAAACTCAGACTGTTTCCATTTACCGATCTGAAGGGTGTGCTGATGGTAAACTAGGCGACCTTTATTTATTGAATTCATTACTGTTGATGTGGAAAGCAAACATGCTATAATCTCATCAATAAAATTTGTTTTTTTTAATAATGCTTAGAATATAGCACTAATATAATGGTTTGTGTGTGTGTATGGTTAAATATCTTGTTATACATTCTGTGTTTGGGCCGCAAGCTTGTACTCCACCAGCAAAATCAAAATAGGGGATAACAGATAAAGTGTGTTTGGGTTTTCTCAGTGCTGCAGATTTGTAGCAAGGAAGACTGTAATGCTTAGAGAAGTTTGGCGTTCTCATTCACTTCGTTGTTGCTTGGCTGGAGCACAGCAATGCTAGAAATATTCCAAATATTTGATATCTGCCATCCTTGCTGTTGACCTCAGATAACGTACTCTGAAAAAAGTGATGTTTGCTGTTTGTTCAAACTACTTATTTAAATTCCTTCTTTTTAAACTCAATTCTTGAGGTTTTTTGGGATAACTTAATTGTTTTATGTTTAATCAAAAGTTAACTTAATTCCTTTATGTTGTCGCAACACAAATCGATTGTGTGGAACCCAGCATTTTTTACAGTGTATCTGTAATTTAGTGACTTCTGATGCTTTAAAAAATATTTCCTACAAATCCAATCCAAAGGTTGTCGTTGGAGTAGCCAGTCAGAGTAGCCAGTCAGATGTCGTTTAGTCAGATGATGGTGTTTAAAGATGACCAGCAAGGGGTGAAAATTGTTGGCCAGATCTTGACCTCTTGGCTCGAGTTTAAACATCCAGTTTCCAGATGTTCCGAAGGACTCTTACAGTGCCTTGGAGGTGGCCTGATTTTCAATAGATACTTTTGTTTTTTTAGGGTTGACTTACAGATAAACACATAAACAGAATATGACGACTTGGTAATTACAACATAAATAACTCACTTTAGATTTTGATATCTGATCTACCCTTTTCCTTCCATCTAGAGCCACTGCAGTTTCATTTTAGTATACTATGTGGGATGATTTTCTTCTTCTGCTTCAAAATAAGCACACTGTGAAAGAGCACGTATAGCATTAATCCCAAATACGATGAGAACATCACACTCACTCTCTCTCTATTTGTGCTTCATCAGAAGAACACCATCTGGCACATAAATAGCAGCCTTTTATCCAAGGACCTCTAGACAATGATTGCCGCTCATCACTGCTCGTGGAACACTGAAATTTCCAGAGTGGGCCTGCATGAACAGGTTTATACTGGTGGGAAAGCGACTGCTTCAATTAAAGTCCAATGGATCGCCTCTGTCGGCTGCGCCTAAATGCGAGTATTTCAAGTGGCCAGCCTGTGTTTTGATATGATCTCCTTTTATCTTCTACCTTGGTGTTCCACCCTGATTTGTAAATAGTCCTTTAAGAACTAATAGTCTGTTATAGTTACACAGGTATACAGATTAGTTGATATTAGAGATAAATCAATAATACATTTGTGTGTGTGCGTGCGTGTGTGCGTGTACAGGCATACAATTTTATTGGTTTTGTGTGTATTTGTAATGTATAATGGCATGGTTATGACCTAGGTATTACAATATTGAGATGGTTTATGAGGGCAAGCCTTATGTCCTCAAAATTCTAAACTGTTAAAGGTCATATTTGACTGGGCTTTTCACATTCAAAATTTGCCATTGGTTTGCTGTGAGGTTTAGGGTTAGGTTAAAGCACCTGTTTTGAATGTTATCACTCGATTGAATGGGCGTTATCAGTGGATATCAGCTGATAGATATTTGCCAGTAGGGGCCTTCTGCGCCTACTAGTAGGCTCAGAAGGCTGTTATCATCCATCCACATGGTTAATCAGCTATACTAATAGAGAAGACTCCAGATCTGTTTTTACATTACTGTGATTGTTGGGTTTAGGGTTGGGGTAGGGGTAGTAAAATATAATTCATAGAAAAGTTTATAAATAATATAAATAATTCTCGTTAACTTCCGGCCGCAACCATATCTGATCTATAGCTGATTAACCATGTGGATGGATGATTACAGCCTTCTGAGCCTACTAGTAGGGCCCACATCTATCAGCTGATAACACCCATTCAATCGAGTGATAACATTCGAATCGGCTGGGTTAAAGCAGGTTATATTAAGTGGTTTTTTGAAGTTTAAAATACATTATGGCAATGGGAAGTCCTCGTATACCTCTAAAATCATAAAATCTGTGTGTGTACCTTCTAGTTGTAGACATTAACTTGGTAAATAATTATCTGTTAATTATCATTTATATTGGTTTGATTTTTGGTATAAAACATTCCTGCTTTCCAAATATTTGTCAAATAATATGAGAATATGAGAATGTTTTCTATAAATGTCCTCATGTTTCTCGGGGTTTACGTTACCTTCGCATGTCTGTCAGGGTGTGTTCACTCAGCCACATTTTTAGGTTTGCAATTACAACCACAACTTTCACTCTGTGGGTGCTTGTGTGTGTTAAAGAATCTAGGCTATCGCAGAGGGCATGAGAACATCTTGTCGGCTAGTATTGACATTTCTGCATTTTTCCTTGTTTTTTTCCTTCTCTAGTGCTGCTGAATCTTCATATCCAAAGGTTATTGTCTCAGAAATCTTTTTTTTTTTAATAGCATGGTGTGATGTTGAATCCAGGAAGAATCTGAATTTGGCCATGGGGTATCTGACCACCCCATAATAACCCTTCACAGCTGAGCTCTCAGCGTGGGTGGATTGCTTTTATACATTCACAGAACAAATGCAGAGTGTCAAGACTTTTATTAAACAGAATGAACCCCTGTTGTGATGTAGATATATGTGGAGAAGGAATTCATACACTATTAACTGCATTTCTATTACATGCCATATTCAGGCAACATAAGGCTATTTTGTAGGGCGTAATGGTGATTGGTAAACTATAGTGGGCATCAGGATGCAAGAATTGATCACTTTAACTAGGGCTGAACAATATATCGCAATGTGCGTATTTGCAATAGTCACATCGCAGGATTAGATTATTTATTAAATATTAAAATGTAAATATATTATTTTATAATACTGTATACAATTATTCATACAATGATGACCATGTTATTTTACATTCGATTGTTACATTTTTGTATTTGAATACTCTTAGACTCCACAGAAAACCATAAAGCACTCTTTGTTTAACTTTTAATTCTGCTCTGTTGTATGAATGTAACTTATTATAGTTTTTATTCAGATGCGCACTTCATAGAAAAAGACTTGATCGCCCCAGTCAATCTTAATTGTTGAAATCTTTTCAAATAAAGCTGTTCAGCCATATTCATATCGCAATATATATCATTTATATATATTTTTTACAATTCACAATCGCTTCCAGTACATCTGAGACACATAAGAACACCAATAAGAACATAGACGTTCTTCTAAGCACAACATTCAGCCTTGGTGAAATGGAAAAGAGAAGATGATAGGAGAAAAGTAGGGATGGCCGATTATTTAATTGAATCATTTGCAATACATGATAACAATAAAACCTACAATCGATCTCTGCTATAAACTGTAGCAGCATGTGTGCCATACAGATTTGCGTGTTTGAGATTTTCTGACATGCTTTCACTCTAAATTCACTTTATAACATCAGTCCAGGGTTTGAAATCACTTCTTTTTGTGACCAGATGTGGTTTCATATCACAGAATGAGGAAGAAATCATACTATTTTAATACCCAGGAGGATGTGTCAAATATACAAAATGGATGCTCAAATAATATGAATACACCATTAGGCATGGGTATGATGGTAATATTCTGATGGTATGATAACCTTGGATAAAAATATCACGATATTGTGATTACTCCTCTAAAATATGTTCATTTTAAATGTGTGGGTAAAAAATTACTTTTCCCATTGAACACAGTATATTTAATTTTAAGAAACCGCTGTGAACCTTGAAACTGGTTATCGTCCCATGCCTATACACCATATACTAGGCATGGGCCGGTATAAGATTCTGACTGTATAACCTTAGATAAATATATTACGGTTTCACAGTATTGTGATTACTGCTCTAAAGTATATTCTTTTTAAATGTCTGGGTTAAAAACAAAACCTTTTTTTCATCTTTGAACACAATATATTTTATTTTGAGAAACATTTAAAATATTTTGTAACAGTAAACATGTCCAGCTAAATAATTCAAATGAATCATTGACTTCTGCTCCGTTCATTTGTTTCAGAAACTTAGATTTCTTTACAATTTAAAATGGCATCTTTTGGGCTGGAGATACTGTTGTCCTAAAAAACGAAAGAAAAAAAAAAAAAAAAAAAAAAAGTAAATAAAAACAAAATCTCAAAAAATGTTGGTGTTTTTAAAATCTTGGCTTTTCCAAACCACGGTATACCTTGAAAACGGTTATCGTCCCATGCCTACCATATACTGCCACAATTGTTTGTTTATTGTCTTCATGTTTGACCAGTTTACATGTTTCTAATTTCTTTTTCCTCAGCTGATATCTTTTATTTCTGTAATGCATATTTGCTGTTTTAATATGCACAAGGGTGCCACCTAGTATGAGTGAAATATATATTTTGTTATGTGTGTGCTTACTGTTTATGTTTTATTAAAATAATAATAAGAAAATAAGAAAAATACGGCTTTTCTTCTAAAGATACAATACTTTTTTTTTTGTAGATACGAATTATCATACCTTTATTATATCGATATTATATCAATATCGTTATCGCAATAAACACTAGGAAATATTGCAATCTGCACATTTTTTTTGCTTGTTGTTCAAACTACTTACTTAAAATGAGCTGAATCAACATAATTCTTGCGTTTTTTTGGGGACAACTTAATTGTTTTATGTTCAATCCACGTAAATTTGCAAAAACAATTAAGTTAACTCTATTTGTGTTGGGACAGTATGAAGGAATTGTGTGGAACCCAGCATCATGTACAGTGTAGTTGCCCGTCACTAGAGAAAAGACATGCTGCTTTGTTAGCCTTGTTTAACATTTTTGTTCCAGATTGTCAATAATGTCACAATATTAAAAAAAAAAAGATGACAAACAAAAATTGGACTGAAATCAAGGTGTCAAATCACATCTGACAGAAAACATCTTATAGTCTTAAGCTGGATTTCCACTCACTTGTTTACCAATACCAACAAAGTTTGCACAGCCCCTTCGACTGAGCCTCACCTCTGTTCTGCAGAGCATAAAAATCCACATCAAAGTTCAGACGCTTTGCACCGCTCGAGTGCTTTTCAACACTTCGTTGTAGGAAAGGTCAAACTCCCTGCCAAGCCCAGTGATATATTGCCCTTGTAGGAATACAATCCTATTATTTCATGACTTAAGGATACGAAGAAAAAAAAAAGGAAGGGCTGAATTTCAAGAAATGGTAATCAAATCTGTCAGGTACGTTACGTGTTGGACGCCAAACACTGGAGCGCATGTACCACAATGTGATTCGTCAAGCGAGCAGGAAGCAAATTACCTGTCACACCTTCCAGTGTTCTCCGACACACAGTTCCAAGCATTGGATCGTCCCTTTAAAAATATGTTTGAATTATGGATAGTCTGTGTATACTTTTTTGTTAAATGGTAGATCATCCAAAAATGAGTTTGCTGTTAATTTATGCAGTCAGACCATCAAAGGTGACTTTTTTTGTCTTTTAGCAGAACATTAAAGAAGCTGAAACCGATATGATTAATAAAATGCGAGTCAATGGCAATTTCAGAGTCCAAAAAAACACATGAATATTGAAGAAAACAAAATGAATATTGAAGAATTGAAGTGTTTATTACAGGGTTTCCCATGGGTCATGGAATTTCTCGAGTATCATGGAAGGTTGATTGCAGACATTGAAAGTCTGGGAGTTTTTGGTCCGATATATCGACTTATCGCACAACACATGGACATGACCTCAATCATTTTTGGTGATGTAATATATATCGCCCATACATAAAAACCAATTCTAGAAGCATTTTAGCTGATTGCGCAACATCTCTATCTCTATTAGAGGTGTCAGTATGGTTAAGAAACACTATAGTATTTACTATAAATTACTATAGTGTATTTTCATGTGGGTGTCTGACAACTGAAAATAGATCTGGCAGCAGATATCGCAGCCTCGGTTACTTTTTATCTTGCTCTTTTTTTTCTTAACATTTATTATTATTTATTTAGGATATGCCTTTTCACATTCAGATTCCAACGCCTCATTATTAAACTGTTAAAATGACTTTAATTAAATGAAATATTCTTAATAATAAAATATGATGTGTTCTTTGCAAGAGTGTACTTGCATTGTGATTGATATTATATTGTCATTCTGGCATTATGTAATGAGTGGCATAAAATGGTCTTAAAATGACAATAATATAATTTATCGCAATATATTTTGGTGTAATATATCATACAACAACTAACCAGCAGTCAAATATGTTAAAACAATATGATTTTTTACAACATCAAGCAAGCATCAGTTGTTGTTTTATTTATTTTATTTTATTTTTTACAATTAATGGAAGTGAATGAGAACGGAAGTATTGACACATTTAATTACAATGGTTGCATCACACTTATCTAAAAATAAGGTGGATAGGTGGAATATCGTGGAATTTTAAAAGTTTGATTCCAGACCCTGAAAGTCAAGGAGTTTTATAAATGTTTTGGTCCAAATGATGGATTTCTTTGTTTGTCGTTTTATCAAAATGTAATTTTTCTGTACAGTGTTTTTTTTATTGCGTTGTTAAAAAAAATGTTGTGCCATTTTATTCTTTTCTCGACCATCAAATGTATTAAAATAATATGATTTCTTTACACCAAGCAGCATACTGTAAGTTTTTTTTTTTTTTTTTTTTTTTTTTTTTTACAGTTAATGGAAATGAATGAGACCGGAAGTCTTGACACATTTAATTACAATAGTTGTATCACACTTATATTAAAAATAAGGTGGATAGGTCATGGAAATTCAGCTTTTTAGTCTTCATTGGATTAAGATTCATTAGATATGCAAAATTTTTTTTTAAGGAAGGTGGTTGCAAACAATTTATATGGGCTGAATTTAAACAAACAAATTAAATTTAGTAATGTTCAACATAATGTTTGTTTAAATTCAGCCCATATAAATTGTTTGCAACCACTTACCTTAAAAAAATGTAATAAATCCAATGAATCTTAGAATGGGATCCCTGTTTTATTACCTTTAATCCACTGCCTCTTTCTGTCGCATGCTGACTAACAGTTTGAGTGAGCTATACCTTTAACACCGTGTACTAATGAAAACGCGTAGATGGAAGAGTATTCCCAAGTGTCTGGGGGGATCATGTTTTGTCTTTAGCCAGGAGATAATTTGTTTGATTTATTAGTCATTTGAGTCATTTGAATGGCCGTCGCAGAAGCTCTTTCTCCGGTTAAGTGCCCTGAGATGATCCTCGGTGTCTATTGCACCGAAGCGCTCTCATTTCTGGTGCCGTCATTAGTCAGAGCGACCCGCCGTGTTGTATCACGTTACTCACGCAGTACCCATCATACCCAAACCCTCTCTGTTCTGACTTTAAAGTCGAGTTGAGTCACTTTATGGCTTGTAAAGCTTGTGGCTTAAGAGTGAAAATGTCAGGATGGAGACGATCTATGAAGTCATAAAAACTTCCCTGCGGAGAAAAAATCACAGAGCCGCAGATCTGTCTCACACCAAAGGCAACAATTGAAGCATGTATAAAAGATTGATTGTCATCTTAAGTTCTTAAGATCTTTTTTTTTTTATTGTGTGGTTGTGCATGACGGCAGCAAATGTTAGTCAAGATTTGTTTTTGTTAGCAATACAGTGAGCTAATAGGTTTTGGTTTTAAGGTCTATTAGTAATCTTGGGTGTTTTAGTTTGTAACGTTTAATAAATCAATATCTGACTTATTTTTATTTATTTATTTATTTTTCAAATGCACCAATATATCAACATACACTACCTGACAAAAGTCTTGTCGCCTATTCAAGTTTAAGGAACAACAAATAATAACTTGACTTCTAGTTGATCATTTGGTATCATAAATGGTTTATATGAAAGGCAAAGGCCTCTAGATTACGCTTATTTTACCAAAATAAAATATGATCATGCCTTGACTTTTAATTATTTAATTAGGACAGTAAGGTCTGACTTTGCTTAGGCAAAAGTCTTGTCACTTAACAGAAATAATGTACAGTATAGAATATAAAGTCATGGTGCAGTGGAAAAAGAATGAATATTGTGTATGACTCCCATGAGCTTGGAGGACTGCATCCATACATTTCTGCAATGACTCAAATCACTTATTAATAAAGTCATGTGGAATGACAAAGAAAGCGTTCTTGCAGGACTCCCAGAGTTCATCAAGATTCTTTGGATTCATTTTCAATGCCTCCTCCTTCATCTTAACCCAGACATGCTCAATAATGTTCATGTCTGGTGACTGGGCTGGCCAATCCTGGAGCACCTTGACCTTCTTTGCTTTCAGGAACTTTGATGTGGAGGCTGAAGTATGAGAAGGAGCTCTATCCTGCTAAAGAATTTGCCCTCTCCTGTGGTTTGTAATGTAATGGGCAGAACAAATGTCTTGATACCTCAGGCTGTTGATGTTGCCATCCACTCTGCAGATCTCTCGCACGCCCCCAAACTAAATGTTACCTCAAACCATGATTTTTCCTTCACCAAACTTGACTGATTTCTGTGAGAATCTTGGGTCCATGCGGGTTCCAATCGGTCTTCTGCAGTATTTGTGATGATTGGGATGCAGTTTAACAGATGATTCATCGGAAAAATCTACCTTCTGCCATTTTTCATCAACTAGAAGTTGTTATTTGTTGCTTTTACAACTGGGATCGACGACAAGACTTTTGTCAGGTAGTGTTTGTTTGTAAATGCACACATTTACCAACACGCATTGCTGGTCAAAAGTTTTTTATTTATTTTTTTACTTTTATTTATTTTAACAATTTTAACATGCACTAAAAAAGTACAATTTACAGAAATAAGAAAAATTAAATGAAATAAAGTACAGAACAAACAGGTCACCAGAAGCATCACATACAGCATTCTCACACTGTTATGTTGTTTTATGATAGTTCTTTATGGGGTTCACAATCCCCTTAATCCTCTCTCCTTCAGAAATAAATATGGAATTGAAGTGAATGAAAAGAACCAGCAATAAATAATAAAAGATGAAACGATGGTATGTATGGTACAGTAGATATGAGTCTAAAACACTCAGTAAATAAAGAAAAAAGAAACATGGCTTACTTATTGCAAAACACTCCATAGTTACTTATACACTATAGCCATTTACCTGTATGCAATAACCAAGGCTTATAGAATTTACCTATAGTGTTTCTAAGAGAAAAGGTCATTTTCTCCATATCAAATATATCTTTTACAATCACTATCCACTCTTCTTTGGTAGGTGGATTCTCATCCAGCCACTGCTAAGTTATTGCTTTTTTACTAGCAACCAATAACGCTTCGAGAATGTATATGAAAAGTTTGATATTTTAAGATATATATTTTTTTAATAATTTGAAAGTTAAAAATACAATAAAACACAGTAATATTGACAGATATTATTGCATATAGCAATAACTGTTCTTAGATTGAATAGGTTGCAAATCCTCTGATGCAAAGCTGAATTTTCAGCATCATTACCCCAGTTTTTAGTGTCACGTCATCCTTCAGAAATCATTTTAATATTCTAATTAGCATATGTTTATTGTTTTTGATTTTTTTTTTTTGTCATCCTCTGATGCCATTTTTGCTATTTGAGTGTAAATGAGAGATGCTATAGTGTGTATAATGTTGACGACATAAATTTGTAATCTTTTTAAAACTCATCAACACTTTTATATCATTAGAAGCATGCAGACATTTTTATTAAAAGCAATTTGCATTTCATTCTTTCGTTTCATGAATACTATGTTGTTATTTTGCATTATATTGTTTTTCATTAGTTATATTATCCTATACTCCAATATGTTGTTTTATTTCTCGGTTTATGCATGTAATATTATGTTATAATGGTTTCTATTGCTGCACCACTCAATGCAGGTGCTTGATGGAACAAAAAAATGACTTGTGAATCTCAGTACGCACACATTTCCACAGAGAACAAATTAATGATTCTCTAGAGAAGTTCTGGACCTCAGGCTGACATTGCTGCCACTCTCTAATGAAAAGCTCAGGGTGTGAGGACAAAAAAAACGTCTTTTTTTTTTTTTTTTTAGAAATATTGCTTTCTTCTACAGCAAATGACATGATTTTTTTTTTTTTGAATTTTTGATTATTTTGGCCCCAGAAGTGAAGTACTTAAAGTATTTACATTTTTCTACTACAAATAATGTGGTTATTAGAATATTTATGTATTGTACAGTTCATCATTTTTATTATCGTGCACAGTTATTTTCCTGTTTCCCAGTACTTGATTACAGCTGGAAGGGCATCCGCTGTGTAAAACATATGCTGGATAAGTTGGCGGTTCATTCTGCTACTGTTATTTTCCACTTAACAGTAAAACCAGTTTCTGTGCCGAACTACATTGGTTTTGACATGGTGATAAACGTCCTTGTTTCTTACTGTGTTTATGTAAGAATGCGTGCGCATGTGCTACCTTTTGTCCTGGAGTAAATTCCAGACTATCATGTCTCATAAAATTTCCATTACAAGTGTCCTTGTTTATTGTCTCAGAGCTCGACGTGACGATAGGAGCTTTTTGAACTGTTGTTTGCAGCTCTATCCTGCTGAGAGTTGTGTGTTTGACGTCTTTGAGATCTACTCCAACTTATTATCGTCCTCTTGCATTGCATCAAGTAAATGAGTGCCCACTTGCCACCATTTTGCCAGTGCAATTATCAAATTGTAGTCTAAACAATATCTTGGCACACCAGTCCTGTCTTTCATCATTGTGACAGGAATCGCTGCGGGTTGTGGGAGAGCCAGGGACTATTTTGGCTTCTGTTCCTCATCCACACTTCATTAGGATTAGCTGACGACGTAAACCATCACCGCGTGTCGCTTTGCATTCATTATTCAGTTTTTATTTGCTTAAACTAGCATGCATTCATAACGTATAGAGCAGTAAGACGATGCAGACAGTAGCTGAAGAGAGCGTTATACCTCTACTGATTGCACTGTAAAAATAGCTGTTAACTAACGTTAGGGCTGCACGATATTGGAAAAAAACAGACATTGCAATATTTCCTTTTTTTGCAATTTATATTGCGATATGAATATAATTTCACAAGATAACTTTAGTAACTCTATTTGTAAAGAATTCGTCATTTTCCTTTCATTGGAATTTTATAGGTGAGTTCATCTGCATAAAGTATACAAAATTACCCAAAAAAACAAACTAAAGCAAACTGGTGGTGTATTGAGGTACAGAAATTCAGCAATCAAATGTAAAATAACTCGCACACACATTCATTCTTTGTTAAAGTGGCAGACTTTATCATTTCTTGTGCCCAAATAGTTTGTCCACTTGAAATCTTATCCTTGAAAACACATCAAAAATCTTTCACATCATTATATTAGGGTTAAACTTCAATCAATGCAATCACTTAAACATTGCAATCAAAAGTTAATTATAATTCCAACTTGACATTGCAGATCCTGCGACGTGTCTATTGTGGACTCGCACATTGCGATATCGATGCTGAAACGATATATTGTGTAGCCCTCATTAACAGTTTCCGTATTTTAAGTGTTTTCAGTTTTCATTTACGGTTTTGAATTGCATTATGGGATGTTGATCTCTGCTCTGTCCACTTTTGATGTTGAAAATTCTACTCTGCAGTTTAACAAAGTGACTTTTAGTCACATTTTAGTAATTTGAAATAATATAATGTATAAGAAATATGATATAGAGGAATGAGGCTGTAAAATAACAAAATGTTCATAAAAGTAATTTTTTCAAACTTTTCAAGGTTACAAGTTGTTGGATGAAAGATCAAGCTCCCATAACGCAATTCAAAAGCATGAATAAACGGAGGAGAAAGTAAAATAAAAACATGAACCACAAAATACGGAAAACTGCTCATTTACGGATATTTTTACAGTGTGGTTGGGCAATATCTTATCATTTGCAATATACCGGTTAAAATTCTCCCTACTATAAAACAAATTGGCTTATTGTAAAACAGATAAAACTTATAATTGGTCTATGTGATCAGTTATTATTTCAGTAGCACATGTGCGATTAGTTTTAGCCTGTTTACGAACACATTTACTGACATACTTTGACTTTAAATTCACTTCATAACACAGTCAAGTTTTGAAAATAACTAATTTTTGTGACCAGACATGATTTAATATAACCGATTAAAGAAGAAATCATCCATCTTTAATGTGTTTACATATAGTTGAGCTCTGTAGAATAGCAGTTATCCAGGCAGCAAATTCGAATGTTATCAGTCGATTGAATGGGCGTTATCAGTGGTTATCAGCTGATAGATATGGGCCAGTAGGGGCCTTCTGTGCCTACTGGTAGGCTCAGAAGGCTGTTATCAACCTCCCACATGGTTAATCAGCTATGTGAGATATCAAATATCTGCTCTTCTCGCGTAAATCCACCAGAGGCTGCTCCGATTGACCTGCCCTCCTCCTTCCCTAAACCCAACCGTAATTTTTTTTTCAAAAGCACCGATTAACCCGCCCTCCTCCTTCCCTAAACCCAACCGTCATTATTTTTTTAAAAGCACCAATTAACCCGCCCTCCTCCTTCCCTAAACCCAACCGTCATTATTTTTTCAAAAGCACCGATTAACCCGCCCTCCT
>CAIGQV010019029.1:14817817-14830030 GCA_903798115.1 Danio jaintianensis | reverse complement strand
TCTTATTTTAAAACTCGGGTAAATGTACCCATTTCTGATTCACTTTCAATTTCTCACCATTTGCTTGTGCCGCAGATCACGATGCAACAAAGAACCCAAAATAACTTTACTGTAATATTTTTACTAGTTTTTATCAGTTCTCGGGTTGCGTGGGAATCAAACCCATGACCTTGACATAACTTGTGACGTTCTCTCCTGTTTGAGCTCCGTTAAGGTTTTAATAAGCCTATTAGTCTTTCTTTTTATTCTTGTGCAAATTTTTCGTCCTGTGCAGCGGCCCACAAAAGCTAATAGTTCTCAAATATTTGACTTTCTAAACTCCCTAGATGAAGTTATCTGTGATCCAGGTCTATGGGAAAGGTGTGAAGTCATACTGGGAAAGAAAGTTTGTGAACCACACCTCTAAAAATTCACTTCACAAATGAAGAAATATGGGATGTGGAGCACTGAATAAATACAGAACAACCTCCAGCTCCTTGATGCTTTCTTTTGGATAAATGAGTCGTCATTAAAATAAATATCTATCAAGAAGCTCACATAATTTTCAGTATTAAAATGTATATAAAGTCTTGGCACATTTTACTTGTTAGAGGCCAACAGTTGATCATCAACAAGCTATGTATGTACTATAGCCATGTTTCCATCCACCTATTTTAATGCGCATTTTGGAATATTGCATACAAAATGGAATTGGAAATATTCTGTATAATTTTGTATGCATAAGGAAAATGTGGAGGATCTTTATATACTTGTCAAAATTTTCTGTAATTGTGTATATTCCCCCGATATAAAAAAATGGAATCACCAAGATGTGCATACAATACATTTTGAAATTGCGAATAAAAAATGCACAGCTAAGTAGGATAAACTCTTTATCTAATAAGAAAAATTGTGCATAAACTACGAAGGAAACCTATTTACCAAATGAAATCCTGTATGCACATCTAAAAAGTCATGTGATTTTGTTTTTACAGATCATGATATAACAAAAATGTCTGAACCAGTGGAGCGAGCACATTGTGAAACATCTGAAATGTTGTTTTGCTCAATCTAAAATCCCTCAGCCAAAGTCTGTCATCAAAGTGGTTCAGTTTTATTACCTTCAGAACTGTCTTGAGCATCTGCGCTCCCAAAAAAGCATCTCGCGCCTTCAAAAGACACCGCACATTCATTCCGTTTTGTCTTCATGTGCAAGTCATATATTATATAAGAAAAAAGGCCCACAGGGGCTCCTCCTTTTTGGTATTTGGCGCCAGTTTATCAGTAAGTGACGATTTTGTTCTCTTTGACTCATTGAAAACGGTGCTTTATTTGCAAATGTTTTATGCGATATTCCAGTCTAACTCGCATCTTTAGATGGAAGCCTGTGAGACTGACGTTAGCTCTAAAGGTAGTGTTAAAAGAACTCAAGAACATACCAGAGTAATTGTCCCTCTGTTACGTCCGTTCTGTCCCATGTCTCCTGAGGAAATACACAAAGAGTGCATTGTAATGGTATTTGGTGGCAGTGTGAGTGTATGTGTCCTTGGCATGTGTCAGTATCTTGAGCATTGGACAAAGTAATCACCTTCTAAAAGCCTTCACAAACACACAGACACTCTTTTTATTTTGCCAGAATTCTGCCAGCCTCGAAACAATTAACAATTAAAAGAGAGATGCACAAAGGGAACAGTCTAGCATTGTGCGGTGCAAGCCGTTGGATCAGTTCAGACTGGTGGCGCGTAACGCTATACAAGTCCTCTGCACTGGTTTTCCCTTTTAGCGTTCAGTTTCTTTGGTTTGTCATGCTGAAGAAAAAGAAGGATGGAAAGATCACCGAGCCCTTGGTTAGGAAGGTAAGAGGGGAGAAAGCAACAGGGTGGTCCTCGGGATGTAAGCTTACCCTTCTGGAATGAAAATAGTCCAAAGACATCTGTGTGCACAGCGTGTGGCTTCTGCCGAGCAGAGGAAGAGGGGGTCCGACGCAATCTCTTCCCAGCATCGTTGACTCCTGTTGGACTGGATCGTTCAGCTGTGGGCAAATGCAAATTCAGGGCATTTATTTTGGAACATGTCATTTTTTCACATAGTTTGGTCTCTATAGAAATGTATATTCAAAATAATTGGTCTGACATCAAACTCTGGAGCAGTTTGATTATGGTGAGAAAGCAGTCTGAATTGTATCAATTAATAATGGGAAATATACTCGCTCTAATTTTACTCACATGGCTCTAATGTTTTCTAAAAAGCTGAACCAGAACAAAATGGCAACATACAGTTCTCTTTTCGTGTGAATTGTTTATGGAGTCAAGTCTCCATAAAATTGCTCTTTTCTTAAAGGAATAGTTCGCTCAAAAATAAAAATTGTTATCATTTACTCTCCCGTCTTTTGTTCCAAACATGTTTGTCTTTCTTTCTTCTCTTGAACTCTAAAGAAGATATTTTGAAATATTCAGAAAACCTGTAACCATTGATTATTGTTATTTTTTTCTTTGGAGGTCAATGGTTACAGGTTTTTAGCTTACCTTAAAATATCTTCTTTTGTGTTCAACAGAAGAAAGAAACTCAGAAAGGTTTGGAACTACTTGAGGGAGAGTAAATAGTGAGTAAATATACATTTTTGGGTGAACTATCCCTTTAATGCTCACCAAGTTTTAATCTTTGGCTGTAGTAGATGCATGAATGCTGAAAATGTAGTTTTAGTGAACATTTTCTTTGTCATTGTGTGTGCTTGTGTCTTTTTTGTATAATTAATTGTTCCAGTACAGTCCTTCAGCACTGTGTGCCAAGTGATAAGAGGTACACGGGTGCCAAATAGAAGTCCACAATCTCTTTTGGTTCTCTACATCACTATTGCGATTGATGGTAACATATTATGCCCCTTTTTACAAGATTTAAAATAAGTCTCTGATGTCCCTAGAGTGTGTATGTGACATTTCACCACAAAATACCACACAAATAATGTTTTATAACTCTTTGAAACTGCCCCTTTAAGGCTTGGATCCAAATTGTGCCTATTTTGGTGACTGTCACTTTAAATTCAAATGAGATTGTGACTTGTGTTTTTTTCCAAAAGAGGGCAAAGCTACAAATGCCTCTGTGTCAGCATAGTGCCAGATTCAAAACAAGCTGAATATGATAAGAAATGGCTCAGAAGAAAGTCTGTGGTGTTCATTTGTGCATCCTAAAACACATTTACAGTTCTCTTAGTCTCTGAAGTTAGGCAGCCGGCTGCTTCTCACTCAGGGGTGTTTATGCTAATGAGGGTAAGATCGTCACTAATGGGCGGGGCCTTCCCCCTCTGATGACATGTGCAAAGGGAAAATGTCAATCAAAGTGTTTCTGCAGACTGTTTTTATCAAGTGTGATTATAAAAGAACAGAACTAATGAATGTTTACCATTAGAGGCTGTCTATATTCACACACTATTGCCACACAACTGTGTTTTAACCCCTTATAAATGTGATTTTTGCAAAATAGATCTCCTTTAAAGTGCTTTCAGGCACAATGATGTGTTTGTCTGACTCGAGGTCTGTAAATCAGGGCACCACACTCTCGTCTGTGTAAACTGTGTTTTACTCATGGTCCAAAAGCCATCCATCCATCCATCCTGCACCTCTTATAGCTTTAACCTAAAGATTAATCACTACGATCTCTCACTACATGCTTGATTTGCACACTGATATGGCACAGAGTTATGTAATAGTCATGCTTTAAAAAAAAAAAAATCTCTTGATGGAGCGGGGGGATTTGAGACTTGCTGTTGACTCAGATAATAACGTCAGCAGGGGATGACTGCACCACGGCGTAATCCTCTCATGCTTCACACAGAGCGTTCTTCTCTGTAGGCAACAGCTGCCGCGACATTAATAGTAGCGCATTTTACCGACACATCTATGATCGGTGCTTTTCAGACTTTCATTGAGAGAAGCTTAGTGGTTTTAAAGTATGCTTATGCAGTTGCTGTTGAGGTTATGGTAATGAAATATCACACTAAACCCGCATAACTGCGACGAAACAGGAAGTGCCTCCCTGGCCGGTCAGGTTTTGTTAAAGATTAGGATGTGATCTTGGTTTAAGTGATTTCCTTTTCACTTTCTGAGTAAAGGCTTAATATTTGAATTGCAGCATTGTGTTCGGATTTGTCATTGTTTGCATACTCGTTTAACACTTCCTGTGGTCATAGGCACACTGTTAAGCATTATCTCGGAGCGTTAGAGCTCGGAAAATTGGAAAACAGTTCGAAGATCATTTGGGGTTTAAAATGCAACTTGTTGTTAAAATATATTGCCAATTTTTATTTCATGTGCATTTGCCTGTGTCAAGACACTACTTGACACCATTTTAAAAGCTTCGCTGGATTTATTAGGTATCGGCTTTGGTAAAATGTTAATCATTGCTTTATTCTATGAAGTTTTGTTCATATTTTCAATAATTTGTTTTAATTGAATTGTAAAATTCAATTTGTAAAAATTTGTTTTGATTGAAAATTATTGGTATTATATTGTGTAAAAATTAATATAAGTATCAAAACATGGAAAAAAATGTATGCCAAAAAATAAAGGACAACAATTTTATTTGACTTTTTTATATTTAATATTTTAATGCTAAATTTCATTCAGCAGTGAAAGTAGCATTTCTAATGTTCAAAATATTCATGTTTTAATTAGAAAACTTAGAAAAAATGCATAACTGTAACAATATTGTGATTAGTGTCATAATATAATATATATATAATTTATTTAGGGGTGACATGGTGGCTCAGTGATTAGCACTGTCGCCTCACAGCAAGAAGGTCACTGGTTCGAGTCCCTGACTGGGCCAGTTGGCATTTCTGTGTGGAGTTTGCTTGTTCTCCCAGTGTTGACATGGGTTTCCTCCGGGTGCTCCAATTTCCCCCACAGTCTAAAGACATGCGCTATAGGTGAATTGAATAAACTAAATTGGCTGTAGTGTATGAGTGTGTATGGATGTTTCCCAGTACTGGGTTGCAGCTGGAAGGGCATCCGCTGTGTAAAACATATGCTGGATAAGTTGGCGGTTCATTCCACTGTGGCAACCCCTGATGAATAAAGGGGCAAAGCCGAAGGAAAATGAATGAATGAATAATTTATTTATTTATTTACAATTTAGTAGCTTCAAGGAGTCTCACCCAAGACTTTCTCTCTCTTTTCCCCAACAGATCCAGTTTGCAGACCAGAAGCAGGAGTTCAACAAACGTCCCACCAAGATAGGCCGCAGGTCTTTGTCTCGCTCCATCTCACAGTCTTCAACAGACAGTTACAGCTCAGGTATGCCATTATACATACACCCTATACATGCTGCTGTTTCTCTATACATCAGGGGTCTCATGTAGAGTGTGCGGAGAGTCATGTGAACAAAGACCTTCCTGTGTGGCAGGATTTTTAAGAGAATTACACTGATAGAGCAGATTTTAGGAGCGGAAGTAAAATCTACACTCCTGCAGGACTCTCACAGGACAATATATTAGCAGGACAATAATTTAGCTCAGCTACCAAATCCGACCTCCGAAGACTACGTCGAATAGTTCGGACTGCTGAGCGAATCACTGGTACAATCCTCCCTACTCTCCAAGAACTGTACTTATCCAGAGCAAGCAGAAGGGCTGCCAAAATCACTCTGGACCCCTCACACCCAGCACACTGCCTCTTTGAACTTTTACCTTCTGGTCGACGCTACAGAGCACTGTGTACCAGAACAGCCCGACACAGAAACAGTTTCTTCCCTCAGGCAATCCATCTCATGAACACTTGATGATAGTAATCATGAAACAAACATCACTGCTTGCTATACACTTTTTATACACATAAACACTTATTTAACAACATATTTTACATGCTAATTTGCACATAACAGCTGCTGTTGTATATAGTAATATTCCTGTACATACACTTGTCAATTTGTATATTTGCATTCACTACAACTTTCATTTTTTAAATATATTTATTATCTGTTTTTTGTCCTGTCTCTGTAATTCTGTTGCACTGTAGAAGCTCTGTCACGAAAACAAATTCCTCGTATGTGTGAACATACCTGGCAATAAAGCTCTTTCTGATTCTGATTCTGATATATTTTGGGAAGACAGATTCGCACTATATACAGTTGAAGTCACAATTATTAGCCCTTAAGAATTAAATTTTTCTTATCTCAAATATTTCCCAAATGATGTTTAGCAGAGCAAGGAATTTTTCGAAGTATGTCCTGTAATATTTTTTCTTCTGGAGAAAGTCTTATTTGTTTTATTTCGACTAGAATAAAAGCAGTTGTTAGTTTTCTTTTAAGCCATTTAAGGTAAATATTTTTAGCCCCCTTAAGCAATATTTTTTTGGATTGTCTACAGAAAAAACCATCAGTATACAATGACTTGCCTTATTACCCTAACTTGCCTAATTAACTTAGTTAAGCTTTTAAATGTCACTTTAAGCTGAATACTAGTATCTTGAAAAATGTCTAGTCAAATATTATGTACTGTCATCATGGCAAAGTAATAATTCTGACTTCAACTGTGCTTGTTTCTTTATTATTCCCATCTCCAGCCGCCTCATACACTGACAGCTCCGATGACGAAACTTCTCCTCGCGACAAGCAGCAGAAAAACTCCAAAGGCAGCGGCGATTTCTGCATCAAGAACATCAAACAGGCCGACTTCGGGCGCAGGGAGATTGAGATCGCAGAACAAGGTGGGAAAGACTCTTGTGTCGACAAGCTATAACTGTTTTACGAGTGTCTTTGTGTTTTCTGCAGGCCAGTAAACAAGCCGTTGGTATTTGTTTATGTGTGACGTTTAAGTGTGCTTGTGTAAAAGCAAGCATAGCGTGTTTTTTGGTGTTTTCCTGTGCTGCTGAGGGGCCATATGTTCAGTGTGTGCTCAGAGACAGCAGGACGCCCCCTTCAGACCCTCATTACCACATGGCTATGTACTTTCTCTTTCTGAGGCTTAAAACTGTTTCTGGTAGAGATGAATTTCAGATGACGATATCTTCACTGTAAAAAATTGAATGGCAAAAAGTTGACAAATATATTTATGTTGCTTTAACTTATTTTAATAATTTCATCAGGTTTCAACTCAATATTTTTTAAGCTATATAAAGTTTAACTTCCTATTTTGAGTCAGTTTGATTGATGTAAGTTGAGATGACTAAAAAAACGAAAAAAAATGAAGGCAGCAAGAATCTTTTTACAGTGTTAGAGAGCAGGGTGTCTGATCCACAATGTAAGGATGTATGATGTACATGCATGTAAGTTGTTGTTTTTTTCCCCATAAAGTGCTATATTCTAGCTAATAACAATAATAATATATATTTTACAATTGGGTTTTTTAAGCAGCACTGGCTCATTCATTATTTGGCTCTTAATAGTATGCATGTACTATACGTTTATAGTAGTACGTACTGTTATTTAAACCAAACCTGCTAACAGGTGAATCACAACATTTAAAAAAAACTTTGAATTTGCACAAAGTTAAACGGCTAAAAATGGCAGATAAAATAAAACTATTAATTTTGGCATTTGTATCTATGTATCTAAGCTTTGTTTTGCATGCTGTCAAAATAAAAGTCTCTTTAAGACCCTTATTTGCTTAACAAAAAACTTATCACACTGCAAAAATGCTTTTCTTCCTTAGATTTCTTTTCTTTTTCTGTCCCAAATATCAATATCGTTTTCTAGACAAGCAAAAAATACTGTCTTGTTTTTATAAGATTATTTTGCTTGTTTTAGGGAAAAACCCACTTAATTTTGTTATTTCCATAAAGTGCATTACTATTAAAGTGCTAATAACAATAATAATATACAAATATTTCTTTAAGCAGCACTGGCTCATGAAATATTTGTCTCTTAAGAATTATTTAAAGTTATTTAAACCAAACCCTCCAATTATGTAGTGAGTCACAACATTTAAAAAAACTTTTACTTTAAACAGAGTTAACACTAATCAGACAATGGCTGAAAAATGGCAGAGAAAATAAAACTATTAATTTTGGAATTTGTATCTATATGCTGTCAAATAATAGTCTCTTTAAAACCCTTATTTGCTTAACAAAAAACTTATCACACTGCAAAAAATGCTGTTCTTGCTTATTTTTTTGTGTTGTTTCTATCCCAAATATCAAAAAAATCTTAAATCAAGAAGCATTTTCTAGACAAGCAAAAAATACTGTCTTATTTTTAAAGATTATTTTGCTTGTTTTAGAAAAAAATTCACTTAGTTTGACATTGTTTCTTAAAACAAGGCTATGTGTTTTGCTTGTCTAGAAAAAGCTTCTTGATTTAAGCATTTTTAGATATTTGGACTAGAAACAAGACACAAAATCTAAGCAAATAAAGCTTTTTTTTTGCAGTGCAACAAGTGCCAAAGTTCACCAACATATGGTTATGGAAGGAATCAAGTTTTTTGGGGGATTTAATGTATCTGTTAGGTGTGAGTTTCAGTAAAATGTTCATCTTTGTCTTATTCTATAAAGCTCTGAAAGCATTTCTTCCTAATGTGCAAGTTAAAACATTGCTATGGTGTGGTCTAAAAATGAATACAATGTAAGATTAAACCATTATAGCATTTTTATTATTAATTGGGATCATTAAGTGTCATCAGCAGTTTGCAGAATAAAACAATTACTTTGATGCACACCTATAGTTCATAAATCCAGAGAATTTCCAGGTGGCCTTAATTTTTTTCATAGCTGTATTAGTCGATTACTACTTCCTGTGTAAAACATTGTAATACTTTGTGCATCTGCTAATGTATGCTGTGTTTGTTTTGCACTGTAGAGATGCCTGCGCTCATGGCTTTGAGGAAGAGAGCTCAGGGAGAGAAGCCATTGGCTGGAGCCAAAATTGTTGGCTGCACCCACATCACTGCACAGACCGCTGTGAGTTTCTGCACACTCTCACGGAAATACACCATGTCTTTATTTGTTTTTTTATATTTAACTAATTCAATGCGGGTGACGTGGTGGCTCAGTGGGTAGCACAATCGCCTCACAGCAAGAAGGTCGCTGGTTCGAGTCTCAGCTGGGTCAGTTGGCATTTCTGTGTGGAGTTTGCATGTTCTCCCTGTGTTCGCGTGGGTTTCCTCCGGTTTCCCCCACAAGTCCAAAGACATACGCTACAGGTGAATTGGGTAGGCTAAATTGTCCGTAGTGTATGAATGAGTGTGTATGGGTGTTTCCCAGTGCTGGGTTGCCGCTGAAAGGGCATCCGCTGTGTAAAACATGTGCTGGATAAGTTGGCGGTTCATTCCGCTGTGGCAACCCCAGATTAATAAAGGGACTAAGCCGAAAAGAAAATGAATGAATGAATAATTCAATGCGATTACATTCATGCTATCCTTGCAATTCCACCACCCTAATCATAATTTTTACCACCATTTGGGACATTATTTGACCAATTCAGGAATCTTTTTGCTGTCCACACAAGTATGTTTTAAATAGTACTGTATTTACTGAGGATGTTTTCAAAAATAATGCTCATTTTTTGACAGCAAGAAGACATCTGTGTTTTGTAGGGCCTAGCATTGCTTTTCCATCAAATGAAGTCATGCAATGTTAATTAATAACTATTTTAATTGGATTGCATTCTACTATTTCTTTTTTTATTTAACAGCAAACTGCCATCTGTATTTTGGTTTTATTTTCTAGAAATTTGTGTTTTATTTATTACTTATTACTTTTCATTTTTTATTACCTGATTAAACTCGCTGAAGGAGGAGAACTCGAGAAGGAGATATTCAGCAAAGTGTCACCAGTAAAATAATTTGAATGGGTTGTGTCATATATTAATGTTAAAAATAATAAATAAATAATACATAATATAATAAATAAATGAATATATTAACATTAGGCATCATATCTAAATTATGTATTCATTTGTTTGTGTTTTTTAATTGTGTATTTATTAATAAAAAAAATTGACAATAAAAGAGCCATTGTTGCTGACATGGCATGCTCGTACTGGAGCTGTACAGGAGCTGCTCGTACAGTTCTACTCAGCTGTCATCCAATCCATCCTCTGCACTTCAATCACCGTCTGGTTCGGCTCAGCTGCCAAAACCGACCTCCGTAGGCTACAGCGAATAGTCCGGACTGCTGAACGAATCACTGCCACTACCCTTCCTACACTTCAAGAACTGTACTCTTCCAGATTGAGTAAAAGGACTTGCAAAATCACTCTGGACCCTTCACACCCAGCACACTTTCTGTTTGAACTGTTACCGTCTGGTCGGCGCTACAGAGCACCGAGCACAAAAACAGCCAGACACAGGAAAAGTTTCTTTCCTCAGGCCATCTACCTCATGAACAGCTAATTATTCCCCTATTGTGCAATAAACATGTGCAATACTTTTTCATACGCACTTGTACACAGCACCTTATAACAATATACAATGCAATACTTTCTCCATACGCACTTGTACACAGCACCTTATAACAGTATACAATGCAATACTTTCTCCATACGCACTTGTACACAGCACCTTATAACAGTATACAATGCAATACTTCTCCATACGCATTTGTACACAGCACCTTATAACTTGTATATTTATAACAAATCTGCACAAACACTTCATCATCCAGAGCTCTTTTGTCTAACTGCATCTCTGTTTAATGTTTGTCGTATTTTTCTCATATTTATTTTGTGTTGTCACTTGTCACTTTATGTACACTGGAAGCTTCTGTAGCCAAAACAAATTCCTTGTGTGTGTAAGCACACTTGGCAATAAAACCGATTCTGATTCTGATTAAATTAAAAGATATGATATGATATAATACGATGCGATTATTATATGATATATGATGATTATTACTTAATTATGACTAATTAATGTTAAAAATAAGTAAATACTATTATAATAAATAATATAATAAATAAATAAATATATTAACATTAGAAATCTTATCTAAATTATGTATTCATTTATTAATGAAATGTTTTTACCATGAAAAAAGCCATTGTTGCTGACATGGCATTAAATAAAAATATAAGATATGATATGATGATTATTACTTAATTATTACTAATTATTTGTAATATTATTTAATTACCATTGTTAATCAAACGAAAGCATAAAACATTAGCACTTGAATTAATAAATGTAACCACATGAAAATAAAAAGTGCCATTTCTTTTTTTTATCAAACAATCTCTTTAATCTTCATATGTTTTTATATTTTAAACAAATTTTTAAATAGCAATAAATATATTAACATTAAAATGTTTTATCTAAATAATGTATTCATTTGTTTGTGGTTTTTAATTGTATATTTATTAATGAAATTTTTTTGCCGTGAAAATAGCCATTGTTGCTGTCATGGCATTAAATAAATGATATGATACGTTACCATATATAATGATTATTAATTATTACTAATTATTTGTAACATTATTTAATTAGCATTGTTAATCAAATGAAGGCATAAAACATTTAAAATTGAATTAACCACATGAAAATAAAAAGATCCATTCCTTTTTTGGTAAACAATCTGCTCAATCTTCATATGTTTTTATGTCTTAAACAAATAGCAGTCTAAATTTTCTACTTCATTAAACACAGACACTAGTTTATAACATCATTTAATTTATTCAGATTCCATGATGTTCCTTGTTAAACCGTAAATTGTCACTTTTTGTCTTTGATTCTGTCTGTTTTTCACATCGCTGAAATCAGTTTTAATTACTGTAATTAAAGGGACAGTTCACCCAAAACTGTAGATCTACTCACTATCTACTACTTGCCGGCAGCTAGCTCTCTGCAACTCTCACATGGTGGCCCACTGAAGCTAAGCAGGGCTGCACCCGGTCAGTACCTGGATGGGAGACCACATGGGAAAGCTAGGTTGCTGCCGGAAGTGGTGTTAGTGAGACCAGCAGGGGGCACTCAACCTGTGGTCTGTGTGTGTCCTAACGCCCCCGTACATTGATGGGGACTCTATACTGCTCAGTGAGCGCCGTCTTTCGGATGAGACGTTAAACCGAGGTCCTGACTCTCTGTGGTCATTAAAAATCCCAGGATGTCCTTCGAAAAAGAGTAGGGGTTTAACCCCGGCATCCTGGCCAAATTTGCCCACTGACCTCTGTCCATCATGGCCTCCTAACCATCCCCATATCATAATTGGCTTCATCACTGTCTCCTCTCCACCAATCAGCTGGTCTGGCGCAATATGGCTGCCGTCGCGTCATCCAGGTGGATGCTGCACACTGGTGGTGGATGAGGAGATT
>CAIGQV010019029.1:14799422-14817417 GCA_903798115.1 Danio jaintianensis | reverse complement strand
ATATATATATTTGTATATACAAGTTAAAAAAAAATTTTTTAATATTTTGAGATTTTTTTTTTTTATAGTTTTGTCGGCGTTTTATAATTTATATAATTAATATTCATATATTGTCATTATTCATTCATTCATTTCCTTTTCAGCTTAGTCCCTTTATTAATCAGGGGTCACCGGAGCGGAATGAACCGCCAACTTATCCAGCATATGTTTTACGCAGCAGATGCCCTTCCAGCCACAACCCAGTACTGGAAAACACCCATACACATTCACATACATACACTACGACCAATTTAGCTTATTCAATTCACCTATAGCGCATGTCTTTGCACTGTGGGGGAAACCCACACCAACACTGGGAGAACATGCAAACTCCACACAGAAATGCCAACTGACCCAGCCGGGGTTCGAACCAGCGACCTTCTTGCTGTGAGGCGATCGTGCTACCCACTGTGCCACCGTGACGCCCCTATATTGTCATGTCATTATACTTTCTTTATTTTATTTTTATTTATTTATATATATTTTTTTACACTTTTCTAGGCTATACCAGCTGTCAAAAGCTGGCAAGTTGTGTGTGCCTGCAATGAATGTGAACGATTCAGTGACCAAGCAGAAGTTTGACAACCTGTACTGCTGCCGGGAGTCCATCTTGGATGGGTATGTCTCTATAAGTGCTTAATCCAGAAAGTACACGTCTTTTCAGTTTGTCAGGTTCTGAATTATGTGGTTTAATGTGGCCTGTGGTTTTACTGGGCATGTTTGTGTTTTGTGTTCAAGTCTAAAGAGGACCACAGATGTGATGTTTGGAGGGAAGCAGGTGGTGGTGTGTGGATATGGAGAGGTGAGATCATTAGGTAGTCAATGTTGCAAGCTAGTAATGGTTTCCTATGAGATCCTCGGAAGAGCTGTATGCTAATCTTATTGATGTTCTTAAACTTGAGGGGGTCTTATAATGCTGCTTACACTTTCAGCTTCCTTTATTGTGTAATGATCCTGTTTGAGCATGAAAAGAGTCACTACAGTGAAATAATATTATTTTATTACTATTTTTTGATTATCATTTAATAAAATGTACACAAATGACAGAATCAAATACAAATGGAAAAAACAGAAAAACAAATAACAGAAAAGCATTAAAAACAGTCAGGTAAAGCTAGGTGGGCGTGCATGTGTGCGTGCAAAGGTAATTGGGTGGACAGGTCAAGGTATATAAATAAGAGAACATAAAAAAAATTATATATATCCAACATGATTCAAAAAATGAAGCAAGAATAACAGATATAAATAGAACATATAATAGATAGACAGAATAAAATAATATAACAGAAGTAAATATTTTTTTAATTAGCAAACACTATTATGAGCTCCCTCAAACGCCTACATTGTTGTCCTTCATTTTCTTTTGGGAGTGTACATGCTACTGTATGTCATATCTAAATAACTCCCACCTAGGGTAAAGAGGGTACGCTGTCTTTTAAACAAACTCCCATGTTTCACCGGTCTAATATGCTGATACTCATGCAATTTCTTCCCTGACTGTTTGCGTTTACAGACCCAATCAACATTGTCAACTTTTAATTAGTTATTTATTATTTAAGTAATTTAACAGTTAATGTAAAAGATAGCTTAGATTTACACCCATCTGACAGCTGGAGTTTAAACCAGCAAAGTTTAAAAGCATGTACAGATGTTTTGTTTGCTGTTGTCTGAGTAATTGGAGCACAAGCTGTAAAGACCAGAGTTTTTCTTACTATGAGGGAGATGAAAATGTCTGTATTCCTTACCGTTGGAAAACATGTAATTCTAATTTGGTCAATGTTTGGTCATGTACCAATCACATAGCAGCTTTTGGTCTCCTTCCCTGCGTACTGCCATGGAGACCGCATTAGCCGTTATGCTTTTTAGGCTAAAACAGCAACTCATTTGCATTTAAAGAGACTCACAAAATAATGTATTCTATTCAAAAGGGACATTTACAGCATGATCTGGGAGCTATTTTGAGCTGAAACTTGACATGTTCTTTGAATTTACTGCATCTTGTAAAAAGGAGCATAAAATGACCCCTTTAAAAATATACTCCCACATCACATCACATAAAATAACAACAACAACAAATCTACATCACATTAAAAGGCATATAACACAATTAAGCCTACTCATACTCAGTTCTCTATTTAAAATTCTAATGGCTCATGGCATGATATTTTATTTCTTCTTTTAATTAAAGAAAAGGAAGTATGGATTGATACAGTACACACTATATATGTCATGGAAAATATATATGTTCTTAATCTTTTTCATTAAGAACACAGACTGAATGTGTTTTTCTAATTTGGAGTAAATGGATTGAGAATATTTCACCAATATGCCCTGATTTTCCTTGAATTGTAACTTTTAAATGTAATTTTATGTGTCTATAACATATGTATGTATGTTCGTTCGTTCGTTTTTCGTTAATTTTCTTTTCGGCTTAGTCCCTTTATTAATCTGGGGTTGCCACAGCGGAATGAACCGCCAACTTATCCAGCACATGTTTTACGCAGCGGACGCCCTTTCAGCCGCAACCCATCACTGGGAAACACCCATACACACTCATTCACACACATACGCGACGGACAATTTAGCTTACCCAATTCACCTATACCGCATGTCTTTGGATTTGTGGGGGAAACCAGAGCACCCGGAGGAAATCCACGCCAACACGGGGAGAACATGCAAACTCCACACAGAAATGCCAATATATATATATATATACTTATTTAAAGGCAATCTTCTAAACCAGGGGTGCCCAAACTAGATCCTGAAGGGCCGGTGTCCTGTATAGTTTAGATCCAACCCCAATCAGACACACCTGGGCTAGCTAATCAAGCTCTTAGTAGGCTTGCTAGAAATGTCCTGGCAGGTGTGTTGAGGCAAGTTGGAGCTAAAATCTGCAGGACACCGGCCCTCCAGGACCGAGTTTGGGCACTGCTGTTCTAAACGATTTGTAGCTCCCCATGTTTTACTGTTTATAGTTGTTGTTGTTGTTAAAGGGAAGAAAATCCAAAGTATATGCAAGATCTGTAAGTCTCTTTCTGTATGAGAGTTCATGTAAGTTATATATGTCTTTTCTTTTGGAAAAATAGAAATAAAAAAAATAAAGAAAAGTAAAAAGTATGTAAAGTAAAATTTTACCTTTCAGCTTTTGTCATCAAAAGACATTTACTATACACGGTTTTTGCTTTTCTGGCAACAGTCCATAATACATAGTAATGTTAAAACACAACACTCTCAACCAAATTCTTGTATACAATTTCCAAAATACACTAAAGTGTTGTAACCTCTTAATAAGATATAATCTCTGCATTGCAATTTGCATTTTAACTGAGAATGTACAGTGTATTGAAACCCTTTTCAATTTTACCTGCTTATTGTATGTCAATCCACATCCACTGCAATGCTGCATTACTGTGTCATGAAACAAATACCAGATGAGACCACTACAGGGCAGAACACACCAGGAAATTTCATCACATGTAGCTTTTTAGATCATGCCCTGTTTGTGCTGTTGTGAATTTGAAGAAGAGACAAACCAGGAGAAATTTTGGGTATTTTCAGGGCAGAATCCTTTAATGAGAACTCGCCGTCGCTGTGTCGTTCATCGAAAAATCTTGACTACTGCAGCTGGCACTCAGTTAAATACACAATTTAGTGGGCAGTGCTTATTAGTAGAAACAAAAACTACCATTACAGGTTTAGTAGAATCTTGTTTTCCGGGCCTTGCCTGAAAAGTATCACCTGGCTATTTGTTAGACAAAAGACACAGCCGGGCCTGGAACTGACAATTTGCATTGCTTTGGAGACATGATACTGTATTTCACACATATGCAGTCAAACCTGATGTACCTAGAGCTTATAATTTGCATTACTTTGGAGAAACTATACTGTGTCTTACACGTAGGCAGTCAAACCTGATCCCTCAGAATGCATCTTACAACGTAAAAACATAATTTATATATTTTAAGAAATTTGTTATCTTTCAGTGCCAATATGTATTTGCACAGATACATTTAACCTTTTATTTCTGAATAATTACTATATATATATATCTGTGTGTAATCTTAGGTGGGAAAAGGCTGTTGTGCTGCTCTCAAAGCGATGGGATCTATCGTGTACGTCACTGAAATCGACCCAATCTGTGCCCTTCAGGCCTGGTGAGTGCGCAGATACTTTCTTTGAATCAGCCCTTTACTATAGCTGCCGTCAAATTACTTGAACTGCCAGGAGTTAATTTGAGTGTTTGATTTGTGAATGGCTCTCAGCGATGGCTAATGTATTTTTCATCACACAGCATGGATGGATTCAGGCTGGTAAAACTCAGTGAAGTCATCCGACAAGTCGACATCGTCATCACCTGCACAGGTAATTTTGAAATTTGGAAGAGAATTATTTAGAAGATGCTTAAGTCGACATGTATGCTGCTAGCTACAGGCATATTACTGAGACAAAACTGACAGAAATTAATGACGCCTTCATTCATTCATTTTCCTTCGGCTTAGTCACTTTAATCATTAGGGGTCGCCACAGCGGAATGAACCGCCAACTTATCCCAGCGGATGCCCTTCCAGAAACATCTGTACATACTCATTCACACACATACACTACGGTTAATTTAGTTAATCCAGTTCACCTATAGTACATGTCTTTGGACTGTGGGGGAAACCGGAGGAAACCCACGCCAACACAGGGAGAACATGCAAACTCCACACAGAAATGCCAACTGACCTGGCCGGGACTCGAACCAGCAACCTTTTTGCTGTGAGGCGACAGTGCTACCCACTGAGCCACCATGTCGCCCTGCATCAGGATTTTATTCTAATGTGCAAATGGTAAATAATAACAATATAATGGTAATTTTTTGAGTTATCAGCTGGTATAAGTTGTCTCCTACTTTTTAATAGACTGTTATAGAGCTGAGCACAGTTTATTGCCTGTATAACTATAACCTGTACAGCACTATGCAAATGGACTTGTCATTAGCTCAGTGATTGTGTTATAGATTGCTCTTCTTAATGGTAATTACATCTGAGACTCGTATGCACCTGAGGTAATTATGCCTGAGCTACAATAAGTCTCGAATTTCAATTAAACATGCTTTGACAACATTTTTGACTGTATTTAAACCACATCTGTAAGACATACCGTAGTATGAACAGAACAATTCCAGAGTCGAACCTGATTCAGTTTAACATGTCACACATAAATAATAAATTCATTCTGACCAGTGTTGGGTAAGTTTCTTCAAAAAAGTTATTAATTACGTCATTGAAGTTGTATTTAAATTTCTTTTTTAATTACTTTTTTAAAATGTCTGAAAAGTTACTTAATACTTTATTCAACACTATAATCCATATGAATCTTAATGCATAGACAATAGAAATTATTCTTAATTTTGTATGTTTGAGCCAAACAGGATCTTTTAACTTTATTAAAAATGTAACACTTAAAGAATAATATACATTAAATGTATCAGAACACAAAACGTTTCATAGCAATGATTAAACAATGTTTTATACATACCATATATCAACGTACTGTACATTTCTGACTCAATTAATTGTTCCTTAAACATGTTCTATCATCTCGAGAAATGTGTCCTTCTTTAGTAAATTTTTTTTGTTCTGCTAAATATATTTGTATAACAAAAAAAACACAATTCCTTTGCTTCTCTCAATTGATTTATACTGAACTGTTGAATTTATTTACAGTATTTAAGGCAGGTACAGTAAAAGTAACTAAGTATATTACCTATAAATGAAAGGTAATCCCTTACTTTACTTTTTCAGCAGAAAATAATCTAATTAGAGTAACTAGTTACTTTGATAAATTGTCTTGATAAATGTGGCCTTCTTTAGTTGAAAAAATATATATATTTTCAGCAAAATATAAATGTGTAACAAAAATACACAATTTCATCTGCTTCTCTGAATTGATTTATACTGAACTCTTGAATTTATTTGCAGTAAGGCAAGTACAGTAAAAGTAACTAAGTATATTACCTGAAAATAAAAAAGTAATCCCTTACTTTTTCAGTAGAAAAGTAATCTAATTAGAGTAACCAGTTACTTTGATAAATTGTCTTGATAAACGTGACCTTCTTTAGCAAAATATAAATGTATAACAATAAAACACAATTCCTCTGCTTCTCTGAATTGATTTATACCAAACTGTTGAATTTATTTACTGTATTTAAGGGAGGTATGTTACAAGTAACCAAGTAAAATTAACTAAAAATGAAAAGTAATCCCTTACTTTACGTTTTTCATAAGAAAAGTAATCTAATCACAGCAACTAGTTACATTGTAAGTAATTACACCCAACACTGATTCTGATTGAATTTTTTGCCAATTGAGTTTTTCTCTGGGGAAAGACAGGTGAAGGACGGGCCACTTTGAGTCTCTTCAGATCAATATCTTTCCCAAAGCTCCCTTCCAGACACTTTAAGAGTTTCTCATTGGCATTCATTTCACTCTTTGTCTGTAGGCAATAAAAATGTGGTAGTAAGAGAGTACATGGACCGCATGAAGAACGGCTGTATTGTCTGCAACATGGGCCACTCCAACACTGAGATTGATGTGGTGAGGGAAAAAAAACATCTCTGATCCATAAATCAGTAAGTGTCTGACAGGGTTGTTCTTCAACATGTCATCTTTCAACTTTTCAGGCCAGTCTGCGAACTCCTGAATTGACCTGGGAGCGTGTAAGGTCGCAGGTGGACCATGTGATCTGGCCGGACGGGAAGAGAATAGTGCTGCTGGCAGAGGTTTGAGAGAATTTGAGAGCATTTTTTGTAAAATATAGGATGTGGATGTTGATGTAATTATGTGGTGAAGCCAAAGATACATTTCCATATAAGTAATGGATAATAAAGAATATCTTACAGTAATAATAAGGAAACTTGAACATTTTATTAAAGACTAAAATACATAAGGTTTTATTGTAATTATTGATGTATTGTAAGGGTGTGACTATAGGTTGAGTCCTAATACATTGCAACAAAACATGCAACTATGTGTACATCATGGATAATGGCAAAGTATGTTGTGTTTAGTTCAGCCACAATTAAACTTTAGACATATTTTATTTAGCATATAATACAAACATGGTATTGCTGAGTTAAGTATGACTATTATTATTATTATTATTAATTAAAAACTAAACTAAAATAATATAAAATGCATTTCTAATGGTAATACAAAATGTAATTCTTCAAAAAGAAAAATTTTAATGAACAATAGATATTGTTAATGTGCTTATCATACGTTAATTCTTATCATGAATGCATTTTTATAATTAAAATATATAGATTTTCAGTTGTTGTTGTAATAATTGCAGTCAATATTGCTGCAATTTTTTTGTTTTTTTTTAATAATATAATATTGTAATAAATATAATTGTAATTAAATATAAATATATATAAATATTTAATAAATAAAAAAATATATATATATTTAATAAATAAAATATATAAAAAAAATTTATAAATAAAAAAATATATAAATAAATATTTAATAAATAAATAATAAAATATATAAATATTTAATAAATAAATAAGAAATATAAATATATATAAATATAATTATCATTATTATAATTAAGAACATTTTTACTTTTGAATTTGTGCTGAAAATAGCCTTTTAATTTTGTTAAAATAAAAAAATGCCATAAAATAACACGTTTATTATTTATTTATATAATTATTTGTTATTTAATTTTAATCATTTTAATCATCGATCCACATATATTTTCCAGGGTCGCCTCTTAAACCTGAGCTGCTCCACTGTTCCTACCTTTGTGCTGTCTATCACTGCTACAACCCAGGTGAGAAGAGAGGAACAAATCATGGAAAAACTAACACAAAGGCTTTTATTAAACAGGTTATTTGTGTGCTTTTGTGAGAATTGGAATTCACAGTTTAATCAGAGAATAGGTTTCTCAGTCTATTTGCTGTGTGAGAGTATGAACCCCGGGCATTTAATATATGTGTGTTTGTGTGTGTGTGTCACAGTCTTGCTGTTGTCATGGTGACTGATTTCTTGCTCCTTTTTCCCCAGGCTCTGGCTCTGATAGAGCTCTACAATGCTCCTGAGGGCCGCTACAAACAGGATGTCTACCTGCTGCCGAAGAAAATGGGTGTGATATTTTTTTATAAATACATGCACAATAAAATGCTGTATGTAAACCCAGCTAAATGAATAGTTCTGCATGATCCTCAGTTGCTTATTTTTAATTGAAACAAGCATCGCATGCAAACAGTCAGATCTTCAAATGTGTTAATATTGTGGATGTCTAGGGGTGTAATTGCCGCAATATGTTTAGTTTGTTCCATGCACAGACGTTTTCAGCCTGTTGTGGTGAGTTTAGCCATGTTGGATCATGCATTGAGCCTGAGGAGCAGGAGACAGCTGAAAATAGGTCACGCTGTCACAAACGGCTGCCACTTTTCACTGCAGACTCTGCAGCATTCCGCTCCGCTCCCTCCACAAACACTCATCCACTCCGGTGCCGTTCTTCTGTTCATGCCAAACCTGCAACTCACACTCATAGACGCATGCAGTACAAATACAGTTTTATTACAACTGTACAAGTACAAAGTCAGAATTATTAGCCCCTCTGAATTTTTCCCCAATTTTTGTTTAATGGAAAGAAGATGATTTTTTTATTCCAAATATTACTATGTTAATGTGATCGTGAATGTGGTTATTCGTTTATGCAAGTTTAACTAATGAGAAATTAACATTGAGCGAGTCGTTTAGACAAAATATTGGCAGATTTTTCAACTAAAGTGGTTCCAGACAAAGCTGGGACAAAACATTTTCAAATGGTTTTTATTCATTTAATTATTTTTAAATATGGTAAAATGCTTAAATCATCTCACTTTGCATGCCTGAAATGTTCTAAAATGTGTTTAAGATGATACTGATTGATCAGTCGTCATTAAGTTTCACTTCATTATTCTTAAGCAGTTATTTTATTACTAAAACATCTCCATTATCTGTTACCATTTCATGTTTAGTTTCATTAATTAGTCAGTGATCTATTATGATCTATATGTTTTGCCACATGAAGGCAGTAGGCCTGTCACAATATCTATTTTTGTTGTACGATATATTGCACCAAAATATATTGCGATAAATGATTTTATTGTCATTTTAAGACCATTTTATGCCACTTATATAATGCCAGAATGACAATATATTAGCATCACAATGCAAGTAAACTCTTCACAAGGAACACATAATATTTTATTCTTAATATTTAATTTAATTATAGTCAATTTAACAGTTTAATAATCAGGCACTGGAATCAGAATGTGAAAACGCATATCCTAAATAAATAATAATAATAATAATAATAAATGTTAACAAAAAAAGTGCAAAGTAAAGAGTAACAGAGGCTGCGATATCTGCTGCCAGATCTATTTTCAGTTGTCAGACACCCATATGAAAATATACTATAGTAATTTATAGTAAATCCTATAGTGTTTTTTAACCATACTGACACTGACACCTCCAATAGAGATAGAGAGGTCGCACAATCAGCTAAAATGTTGCTAGAATTGTTTTTTATGTATGGGCAATATATATTGCCTCTCCAAAAAGGATTGAGGTCATGTCCATGTGTTAAGCGATAAGTTGATATATTGATTATTATGACAGGCCTAGATGGCAGCTCAATTTTCTCATCTTTTTTTTTGTCACACATACGCTTTACACAATTGACATAAATGATTATCTTACAATGTGTGTCCCAAACAACTAATCATTTTCAAAAACCGTACTTTCACAGTAAAAAAAGAAAGTCTTATAATATAAAAACAAAAAAAAGTCTTCCATTATCAGTAGATCATAAAATAAAAGACAAATAAATGTTTTAATCAAAAGCAAATCCGTAAAACTTATACAAACTTTCCAACAGTCTCCTATTTTTTTTCCAGAGCAGTATAATGTATAATGTACAGTTGAAGTCACAATTATTTGCCCTCCTGTGAATTTTTTATTTTTTAAATATTTCCCAAATGATGTTTAACAGAGCAAGGGATGTTTCACAGTATTTCCTATAATATTTTTTTCTTCTGGAGAAAGTTTTATTTGTTTTATTTCGGCTGGAATAAAAGCAGTTTTTAATTTTTTTAAAAAAACATTTTAAGGTCAATATCATTAGCCCCTTAAGCTATTATTATTATTTTTTTCGATTGTCTACAGAACAAACCATCACTATACAATAACGTGCCTAATTACCCTAACTTGCTAGTTACGCCTTTAAATGTCACTTTAAGCTGAGTACTAGTATCTTGAAAAATATCTAGTCAAATATTATGTACTGTCATCATGGCAAAGATAAAAGAAATCAGTAATTAGAAATGAGTTATTAAAACTATTATGTTTGGAAATGTGTTGAAAAAAATCTTTCCGTTAAACAGAACAAATGTACAGGGGGGCTAATAATTAAGGAGGGCTCATAATCCTGGCTTCAACTGTACATTTTCCTAGAATTTTCTTCTTTCTTATTATGAAATAATGTGCTCTTTCTGCAGATGAGTATGTGGCCAGCCTTCATCTCCCTACATTTGATGCACACCTGACCGAACTGTCTGATGAACAGGCCAAATACCTCGGCCTCAACAAAAACGGACCCTTTAAGCCAAACTACTACAGGTCAGTGACTTATCAGTGAAAGCGTTTTGACCTCAAATCAATAATAGTTTTAATAATACTTTTATAATGTGTCACTTCTAGGTACTAGACCCTATCAACTAAAGAAGACTAAAGAATTTACCAAGACTCCATATTTCATACAGACTAAGGCGAGCCAGAGCTGTGTGTGTGTGTCGCAGCCTGCTATTGGAAGGGAGGGAGAATTCCTGATCTGATTGGTCGAGGGTAAAAGGGGCGTGGCTAATTAGCGCTACGGCAGTGTTTATTTATTTTACGCTAGAATAACATAGCTAACCTTTTTATGAGCTGCTACTGCCAGTGGTGCAACCTAGCAACATTTCCCTGGTTTCATCTTTTCTTAGCTTCATGTGTTAGTTGTACGTAATCCATTTAGAGAACTTTTATTGTTTAACTATTCTTAAGTAAAAAAAAAAAAAATCGAAAGGAAAAAAAAAACTAACAATGTTTGATCATACCTGATGATTTAGTCATGGACATGCCACCTTGTCCTGTTCTCTTGTTTTCTACATGTGATTTTTGTTTTCTTTATATATATATATATATATCTATCTATATATATATATATATATATATATATATATACATGTAGAAAACAAGAGAACAGGACAAGGTGGCATGTCCATGACTAAATCATCAGGTATGATCAAACATTGTTAGTTTTTTTATTGTATTAATTTTTAAGGTGAAAATTTTAACACTTAAGCGCTCTCTCTCTCTCTCAGTTCCAAATAAAAGCTGTTGAAATTTAACTGGATTGCGACCGATTTGGGGGCGGGGCCTTCGTTCACTCAGACTGGAAGCTTATTGGCTGAGGCATTAGCATCTAAAGAAATTCCTCGATCCACAACCAGTTTCCTAAAACGCCAGTATTGACGTTTGAGATTGAAATAACTCAAACGGTTGTGCATTTTCACAAATCTATCCACGCTGAAGCTGTAATCGCAGGGGTGTATATTAAGATATTTATACATTTTTGTTTTTTAAATGTGTTTCTTCTGCCATCATCTTTTGTTCCTATGAACTGAACTCGTCTTCTGTCATTATGAAAATAAGCAATTAAATGTTATAAGATACTCTAGTGTAATAATATGAACTTTAACGAAACCCTTGTTTTATATATACTGTGAAGTAGAGCCTATATCGATGAAATACCAAATGTACAGTCAATCCGGTACCGAGCTTCTTTCCAGATCCTCTGCAGATTTAGACAATGGGAGAGAGATGTGGTTTGTAACTGAAGCCAAGACCAACTGTGTGTACTCATTTCAGAGGATCGAAAGCTTTGTTTGTTTTTTGGGGTTTTTTTGCAGGCGTGTAGAGCAAAACTGCCTTTGTGACTGGGATGTTCAAATCTAATAAAATTGGGACCTTTATTTTACTATACTTCTGAAAAGCAGATATTTATCTCCTCTTTGCCATCTGTGTTTGTCATAAAGGGAATCAAAATGACTCTGTGCGTTTCTTGTCGCTTTCGTTTCCTCAGGACCGTCTCACGTGTATGTGTCTGAGTGTGTGTGTGCGTGGTGTAATTTAGCCAGCGACAAGTTTTTGACCCAGCCAAGGCAAGTTTTAGGATCCTGTTTCTTATACTCAAAAAATGATTTTTGCTGCTTGCTCGAAGTCCTTATTTAAAATGAGCTGAATCAACACAATTCTTGAGAATTTTTGGGGACAACTTAATTGTTTTGTTTAATCCACTTAATCCATTTGTGTTGGGACAACATGAAGGAATTGTGTGGCGTTTTTTTACAGTATAGCAAAACCCTAAAGGCATATAACAGTGTTACATTTTCTCCCAGACATCCCTACAAACACAAGGCGAGTTAAACGATTGTTATGTTATTAGCATGTGCTGGTCTTGTAGTTTTGTATCCATCAACATTAGTATTACAAATGTAAGTGTATTGACTCCCCATGACATCCTCAATAATCACATTTTTCATTCAGTGTCTCTGGATCTCTGTACTGAAGCACATCAGTTTGTGTACGTCTTGTTTAAATGTGTTCAACCTCTTGTCTTAATTTTTGGTGTGTGTGTGTATGTCTGTGTGTGTGTTTGAAGAGGCTCTTGTACACAAAAGTGTGTGTTTGCTGCTGTGTGGCAGCAGACGACGGTGGGTGGAGGATTTATTTTTTCTGGATGGTTTTAAGGAGCGCATTGGGATCTACACCAGCACCTCTCGACATGAAGAAACTAGAACATCTGTATATTTATTGTTGTAAATCTTCACTACGAATGAGAAAGTCTTCAATGATGAGTTGTCGACGATGTTTAAATATTGCAAGTGATGGTAGATGAGCAATAATCTGTAATCTTGACGAACAAAAATCAAATAAAATTCACAAGTGTAAACGTTTTTTGCAGGTATTACCGACTGCAGTAATTTTGTTTTGCATGACATCATATTTTATTTTTATTCTTTATTTTTTGGACTTGATTGTTCATAGATGCTGGTTTTATACTAGAGGAACTCTACAATAAAGAGCACGAATAATTCCCTATTTTTCACTGGAATGTGTTGCTAAAAGCATAAAATGAAAAGTATGTTATTACAAATTTTAATTATCTCGTACTGTATATTGAAGATGGGTGGCGCAGTGGGTAGCACGTTCGCCTCACAGCAAGAAGGTCGCTGGTTCAAGCCTCGGCTGGGTCAGTTGGCATTTCTGTGTGGAGTTTGCATGTTCTCCCCGTGTTCGCGTGGGTTTCCTCTGGGTGCTCCGGTTTCCCCCACAAGTAAAAACATTTGCGTAAAACATTTGCTGGAATAGTTGGCGGTTCATTCCGCTGTGGCGACCCCTGATAAATATGGTACTAAAGGCTGATTTATACTTCTGCGTCAAGTGCACGCGTATGCTCCGGTGCAGCCTTCGCGTGGTCGCATAGCCCTCGCTGTGGCTGGCGCCGACGTGCACCTCTCGAAAAACGTAACTACACGTCGCGTAGCGCAAGCTCTGTTATTGGTCAGCTTGGTAGCTGTAACCAGTGTGGGCGGGACAGAGAGCCGGTTGAACTTGTTGGAGCGAGTGTTTACAAGTGTCGAGTCCCGTGAAGGAGCTCCAAATGGAAACTTTTGTTTTGTGTTTACCTTATGATTAATGCTGTTGCACATCTGCCGGTTCCCGTCTCTGAATGATCGAGTTTTAGCTTTCAGAAAAAACAAAACACCCGCGAAGAAACTCGTCACTGAGGAACATAAAAACCTGCTGCCAGCTAGCGTCACAGAAGTGTTATTGCAGCGCAACACAAACAGCACGCAGAAGTATAAATGCACGGCTATGCGCAAGGCATGCGCCGTGGGTCATGCTGATCACTAGACGCAGAAGTATAAACCAGCCTTAAGCCGAAGGAAACTGAATGAATGAATTAATAATTATACTTTATTCTCAATTACACTGAAAATGAAAGACGTGGTATAGGTGAATTGGGTAGGCTAAATTGTCCATAGTGTATGTGTGTGAATGAGTGTGTATGGATGTTTCCCAGTGATGGGTTGCAGCTGGAAGGGCATCCGCTGTGTAAAACATATGCTGGATAAGTTGGCAGTTCATTCCGCTGTGGCGACCCCTGATTAATAAAGGGAATAAGCTGAAAAGAAAATGAATGAATGAATTTTCAAGGTACAATATACAATCAATCAAGGTCCATTTACTTGATAACGATGCACTTAAAAATGGAAAAAGTTTCATGTTAATATCCAGCCTGATCTCACAAGAAAACGTAAGTATTTTACGTTTTGTCAGTTTAGTGGCAAATTCGTGCGAGTTCAGTCATACGAAATTGTACGATTTTAAAAAGGAGGCGTGGCACCAAACCCCACCCCTAAACCCAACCCTCATTGGGTGATGAGCAAATCATACTAAATTGTACAAATTAGATTATACGAATTTATGCGAGTTAAATCAAAAAGTTACGAATTGCCGTGAGATTGCGTTGTAATATCAGCATTTGTGCATGTTCACAAAAATCATGCAAAAAAAGAAATAAAAATGCTGTTTTATGCGTGCCAGGCCAGTAGTTGGCAGTGTCACTTTGTAAAGAGTTACGCGTCTGTGGTCCAGTGCTATACAAATGCGTATGATGTTCCAGTTTTCACAAAAATGCCTTTTTTATGTGGTTTAACTTATTATTTTCCAATGGGGTTTTTTTTTTTTTTGAGAAAGCAAAAATAATTATCCAGAATCAAACAAAAACAAAAAGTGTTTCAAGGGTAATTTATATGTTGGTGCTCTTTGAATGAAATTTATATATAAAAAAACATACACACACAAAATCCAAAGCACTCGAAAAGTAGGTGAAATAGTTCAAACTTTATTTACATGTCTGTTGTACAATAGAGGGGCTTAGTGGTTAGCACTGTCACCTCACAGCAAGAAGGTCGCTGGTTCGAGTCCCGGCTGGGCCAGTTGGCATTTCTGTGTGGAGTTTGCATGTTCTCCTTGTGTTGCCGTGGGTTTCCTCCGGGTGCTCCGGTTTCCCCCACAGTCCAAAGACATGCGCTATAGGTGAATGAATAAGTGAAATTGGCTGTAGTGTATGTGTGAATGACTATGTATGGGTGTTTCCCAGTACTGGGTTGCAGCTGGAAGGGCATCCGCTGTGTAAAACATATGCTGGATAAGTTGCTGGTTCATTCCGCTGTGGTGACCCCTGATGAATAAAGGGACTAAGCCGAAGGAAAATAAATGATGATGAATATACAATAGAACAAAACTTTTTCACATACTTTTCAAGTGCTTTGGACTTATGATTTTTTGATATTTAAATTTGAATTAAACTTTGAAGCCTGTTTCCAAAAGTTTGCATTCTCCGGTCTCCAAAAGCCAGTGTTTACTGAACTGCTGAAATTTTACTTTCTTTAAGTTAAAGTTGATGTTGCTGTTTTAAAAAAGTGTTTAATATTGATGTAAGTGCTGCACTGTTTCAGACTAAACCGAATCTAGTAGTGGATTTGGAAATGCTCAGTGAAAGTGTGGACACTGTTATGATGCCTTTAGGAAAACATCTGATATACCTAAAAATAAGCTATTTTAATGCTGCTATTATTCTTGGTTAGCTTAATCACTTTGTATATTTGTGGACACTGAGGTCATGCACTGGAGGTATAATTGGACACTGGGACGTTTATTCTGGACACATGACGGTGTGGAGGGTTTGTATGTGTGCAAAGATGAGGACATCTGCTGTTGTCAATCACATCTTCAGTCTTTTAATTTTGAGCTGTTACACATGACTATAGCAAGTGTTGCTCTAGTATACTAAAAGTAATCTTTAATAACTATGTAAAAAGTATCAATATATGTGTATATATATATATGTATCAATATATATTTGTAGTCAGAATTATTAGCCCCCTTGTATATATTTTGTCCCCAATTTCTGTTTAACGGAAGAATTTCAAAAATTTTCAACACATTTCTAAACATAATAGTTTTAATAACTCATTTCTAATAACTGATTTCTTTTATCTTTGCCATGATGACAGCACAGGGGCGACGCGGTGGCGCAGTGGGTAGCACGTTCGCCTCACAGCAAGAAGGTCGCTGGTTCGAGCCTTGGCTGGGTCAGTTGGCATTTCTGTGTGGAGTTTGCATGTTCTCCCCGTGTTCGCGTGGGTTTCCTCCGGGTGCTCCGGTTTCCCCCACAAGTCCAAAGACATGCGGTACAGGTGAATTGGGTAAGCTAAAATTGTCCGTAGTGTATGTGTGTGTATGAGTGTGTATGAATGTTTCCCAGTGATGGGTTGCAGCTGGAAGGGCATCCGCTGCGTAAAACATATGCTGGATAAGTTGGCGGTTCATCCCGCTGTGGCGACCCCTGATTAATAAAGGGACTAAGCCGAAAAGAAAATGAATGAATGAATGAATGAATGATGACAGCACATAATATTTGACTAGATATTTTTCAAGATACTAGTATTCAGCTTAAAGTGACATGTAAAGGCTTAACTAATTAGGCAAGTTAGGGTAATTAGGCAGGCCATTGTATAATGATGGTTTGTTCTGTAGACAACTGAAAAAAATATTGCTTAAGAGGGCTAATAATATTGACCTTAAATGGTTTAAAAAAAAATTAAAAATTCATTTTATTCTAGCCGGAATAAAACAAATAAAATCTTCTCCAGAAGAAAAAATATTATAGGAAATACTGTCAAAAATTCCTTGCTCTGTTAAACATCATTTGGGAAATATTTTTAAAAAAATTCACAGGAGGGCTAATAATTCTGACCTCAACTGTACATGCAATATATTTACGTATTTAACCTTTTCTTTCAAAATGTGTCTGGTTTATTTTACATTTCCAAATCAAAATGGAGCGTCGTTACCATTTGATTTGAGTACCTTTTTGTGTTTTTAAAATTATTATATGCACTTTAGTTATAAATAAATAAGTTCAGCTTTAAAATAAATCCAGAACTTAATATATGCATATATAATACTGTCATATGCATATATCATTTTTAAGTCTGTTTTTTTAGTCTTTTTTTTTTAACCTGAACTTATTTTGACAAACTATGTATCATATGCATATATAATTTTAAGTGTGAACTCAAAAAAGTTAAAGGATTAAACTAATTCTTTGTTTTTACGATGATGAAATTTCCCAATGTGGCTCTTTCTGGCTTGGGGGAAAAGTGTTGTCTTTCTGTTCCTCAGAGTGAAGAATGGCACTTTGTTTGTTCCTATCACAATTCACAACAGACCACAACAGCGCCAAATCTGTCTTTCTTGGATTGATGGTGGATTTTACTTGAATTTTATATGTTTTACAACTAATGCAAAAAAAAAGTATAAAAAATCCTTAAAGAAATGATTGTCTTTTCTACCATAATGTGAATTTAGTATCAAGTTTTAATTTTATATTGTCAAAAAAATAGAACTATGTAATGTATGATACCTATACTTACAATTAAATAATAAAATATAATAAGAAATAAAAAAGAATAGTTTTATTGGTATTTTTAGCTGACAGTGAAATAGGTCAAAGTTAAATTAGTCAAAAATAAATAATTTGTTATTTTTAACATCAACCCCTGGGAATTTGTATCATGATTATTTTGATTTTGATTTATTGCAGGTTTTACATTGTATGCATCCCAAATACCTAAAAACTTCAAATGGAATAATACAATACGATAAAACAATATTTACATTTTTTATTTACTGAATCTTTTATGAACAATTTCTTCTTAAAGCTGGAATATCACATTGATGTATACATAATTCATAAACAATTGCAAAAAAAAAAGCTAAGCATTGATACTTGTGCTTTAATT
>CAIGQV010019029.1:14775509-14789422 GCA_903798115.1 Danio jaintianensis | reverse complement strand
AAAAAAAAGAGCCATGAATCACTCGTGGTTCATTAAACTTGATCACTGAGTCAATTTTCTTCAGTGTATGACAATGAGTAATCTGTGTCATGATTCATTTTTTGTTTACATGCCGATGTTCTAGTTTGCCTATGCATCAGATGTTTGTTCCTTGATCTGCAATGCTTCTGAGTATCGGCCAGTGATTTGGATCAGATGTGAATAATCTGCTTTGTGGAGATCAGAGAGGAAGTAACCTTTAGGGAAGGTGTCAGTAAAGCTGTCAAAAGGAAAGGAAAGCCCATCTCCGTCTCTCTCAGCTCTCAGTTAGAGCTTCCCACCATGTGTAGCACTGCCATCTGCTTCTCAGCACCAAAATAAAATGCTTCTGACAGTGCCACACATGTCTGTGGTTTAGGAGGAGAGAGACAGAGAATGTACAGTACATGCATATGGTAAAGCTGCATTATCCATAATGCATGCGCAATGTGGTGATAATGTGCATTTAAAATAGTCTCACAATGCATTATGCAGTATTGTTACGATTAATTTTTTAATGTCAAAAGATAGAGTAAGCTTTTAAAAAATTTAAGATATGGGTTTTCATGCATTTGAATGTGTAATGCGCAGTTTAGATTTTTCTAAACTGGTAAAATGGTAATCATACATTATTACCGCCACTAAAGTTTGATCCAGTCTAATAATATTACATTTCCTCACTATTTTCACATACTCTAGTGGTTCAGATCTTCTGGACACAAAACAATACATTCTGAAGAATTATGGGGGGGGAAATAATAATAATAATAAAAAAATAGATGGCACCGTGGCTCAGTGGTTAGCACTGTCGCCTCACAGCAAGAAGTTCGCTGGTTTGAGTCCCGGCTGGGTCAGTTGGCATTTCTGTGTGGAGTTTGCATGTTCCTCCCGTGTTGGCGTGGGTTTCCTTCAGGTGCTCCGGTTTCACCCACAGTCCAAAGACATGCGCTATAAGTGAATTGAATAAACTAAATTGGTCGTAGTGTATGAGTGTGTGTGTGAATATGATAGTGTATGGGAGTTTCCCAGTGATGGGTTGTGGCTGGAAGGGCATCTGATGCCTAAAACATATGCTGGAATAGTTGGCAGTTCATTCCGTTGTGGTGACCCCTGATAAATAAGGGACTAAGCCGAAGGAAAATGAATGAATGAATGAAATAAATAAACCAAAAATATATATAAAAAATGACCAAAACCAATAATTTGGTCACATATTAAAACATTTAAGTATCTGTTTAAGCATCCCCAAAATAGCAATAAATTGTCATTTTAAATATTCATACTTTGTTGCTGTCCTTCAGACCACAGGGTTTTATATGTATCTGCAAAAAAGTGTGTATATATATATATATATATGTATGTATGTGTATATATATATATATGTATATGTACATAAAAATAATAATAAAATAAACCATTTTAATATAATGAAATTGAACACGATTGCTTATTCTTTTTAAAACAGATGTGACATGATTTTTGCATTACACTGAATGGCAATGGAATTATTTCACCCTTATTTTGACATTTTATTTTATTTCAAACACCGTAAAGAGTGTTGGGTTTCACACAATGTATTTGTGTTGTTGGAATTAAGTTAACGTATTAGTTTTTACAAATGTAGGTGGATTGAACATAAAACAATTAAGTTGTTGAACAAAAACCATCAAGGATTTTTTTGTTTCAGCTCATTGTAAATAAGTAGTTTGAACAAATAACAAACGTAATTTTTTGAGTGAATAGTAGACCACATGTATTATGGCTTCTATGTATATAAAACCCCATTTATTTAATTTAAAATCCATCTAAATCAAACCATCCAGTCATTACATAGTAAACATCGTCCCTTAAACCTCTTTAAAATGTTGGTTCACCCAAAAATTGTCATTGTTTTCTCATCCTTCATTTGTTCCAAACTACAAAGAAACAAATAACACAAAGAAAGAAATGTTAAAGAATGTTGAAAGCACCCATTGACTTCCACATTATTTTCTTTTGTTCCTACTATTGATGTCAATGGCTGGTTTTTTTTTCCTGTTTTTTTTTTTTGGCTGTCTTTAGAATGTATTGTTTTGTGTTCAAAACACCTGAACCACTAGAGTATGTGTAAATAGTGAGAAAACCTTTGGGTGAACTGTCCCTTTAAGAGATGCATAAGGGCACTTGAGAGGTTAACAATTACTCTATGAAAGGTGAAGATATCAAGATCTGAGTCCACTAGTGTTAAGAGCTCTTTTTACATCATTATTATTGTCAGGAGTCATGCATAACATAACACTGGCCCGTTTGGGTGGGTGGAAAAAAAGAGGTCATTACTCAAAAGCTGATCTGAGGTTTGCCAAAAAGCATAATAGTTAGTGGGTGACCAAGTAGTGAGGGGTGTTTGAGGTCAGATGATGCCACAATAGAGCTTTCAGGCAACATTCAAAATGATGTGTGGGACAAGTCTAACACATAATGTGCAAAAGATATAGCCCTTTTTACAGTAATGTGCTGTAATCATGCTACCTCTAATTTCACAATAAAATTCAGAAAACAACATATTACTGTGAATACTAATACTCAATGATACTAATGTAATTTACTGTGAAAAATTAGTGTAGGGGCGAGCGGGGACGAAAGTAACGTGGGACAAAAGTAACAAAGCGATTTTCTCGGAGCCCTGACAACATTTGCTTTCCAGGCTGTAACAGCACATTCAGCATGCAACCCTTGATGGAGATGCCAAATATCAGCTGATTTGGGGACTGTGTCCTGCAGTTAGCTCCAAATTTCTGTTTTTGAGTGCAAAAAGTAAATTATTGTTCTTTTTTCCTTATTACAAGTTGTTAAAAGTGTTTCTCTTTTCATGTGTCACACTAATGATCAATCTACAGGTTATTTAGTGCAATAACACATCCTCAAGTTTGACATCTCTGAGTTTTTCAGTTTAAAAGTAAATCAGGTTTAAATGGCAAGAGTTCCTGTGGGGACGACAGTAACACTGTTATTTATGTCCCACTGATAATAGCCATACCTAACTTTTTGCTTCCACATTAGAGTTTGCAGTATTTGGATTCAGATGTTTTATAAAATTAATGCATATTGCCAATAATAATAAAAAAAAATCAAAAATTGTAGAAAATGTTAACATTGTGTATTGTTGGATTGCTTATGAAAATCCTGTTTAATATTTTTTTGCAAAACTAAAGGGCAAAATATGTTTGCAAGTCACATTAACAAGGTCATAGTCAGATATATTTAAAATGAACAAGATTAAGCCAGTAAATCTAGCAAATATTGTTGTGTTACTTTTGACCCACCCGTGTGTTACTTCTGTCCCTGCTGACGGGGTCAAAAGTAACAATGTGCAACTTTTGTTTAAAGTGAAGCTGTATTGGAGTTGTTCTACACTGATACAACACCTGATTTTGATAGAGCACTGTTGTGAATTAGTAACCACAGCAAAAATAAATTTCTGCTAAAAACATGATCTTTTTTCCCATTGATGGGTTGCAGCTGGAAGGGCATCCCATGTAAAACATATGCTGGATAAGTTGGCAGTTCATTCCGCTGTGGCGACCCCTGATTAATAAAGGGTCTAAGCTGAAAAGAAAATGAATGAATGAACATTATCTTTTAAAATAATAGTTTTATGAAAAATGTTACTTTCGTCCCCGCTCTCCCCTAACATGTTGTGAAATTCTGGGAATTTTTACAGTGAGCCTATACTAGGGCTGCATGATATTGAAAAAGGCTGATATTTAACTTTTCTGCGATTATATATTGCGATATGAATACAGTTACATGCTTTGAATAGCTCTATTTGACAATTTTCTGGGCAGTCTAACAGTATTCAGGTACAGAAATTGAATAATCACAATGCTAAAAATGCTTTTCTTACTTTGCTTTGTCTCGTTTCTAGTGCAAATATCTAAAAAAATGTCTTAGATCAAGTAAAGTTTTGTTTTAAACTTCAGAAGAAATAAGTCAAAATTGAAGAGTTTTTCCTTAAAAGCAAAAATTGTCTTCCACTGGGGTAAGTAAAATAATCTTGTTTCCAGTTAAATTTCATATAAATAATGAAATCTTTGTTACACTTTCCATCATTAGAATTTTTTTGTGCCCAAAGTTTTAAAATATCTCTTGAAATGCTCAGTCAATGGCCGTAAAACACATCCAAATTATAAAGTTTCACTCTATTATGGTTAAACTACAAATCGCATGTGTTCTGTAGCTCCTGGCCAACTATGATTCCGACTCAACATTGCATATCCTGTGATGTGACTATTGCAGATCTGCACATTGCGATATCGATGCTAAAACGATATATTGTGCAGCCCTATAGCCTATACGTCTTTAAGAAAAGAAATGCAATGAGGAATAGATGGTGCAAAAACTGCAAAACCTGGGAGAAAGTCCAGGAAGAAATGAGGCCAAATTAGTCGCAACAAGGTGGATGTGCTGCTGCTGAAGCACTTTATCTTGAAATAAATAAGCACTTGATGTGGTCCTGGGGGGGGAATGAAGAAAGTCCAGTCCTTACGTAATTCATTCTTCAACTGACAGCGCAGAGCCCGTGTTCCCTAGATGTTAATTGGGCTGCGATTAAATCAAAAAGCCTCGGAGGACCTGACACGTCCTCGCTGGAGACAGACAGACTGTGAAGGAAAATCCTGGAAATCCGTGCTTTGGCTTAAGCTTTTATACAGGCTGTTTAGTGACATGAGCATACAGTAGGTCAGCGCTGATGGGGAATGGGAATGTTTTTAATATTTTGAAAAAAAGATTGAATATTGTACATTTTAAATACAGACGTCTTTCTCTAACATGTCATTCAGTGTAGTTTGTAAACCAAAATAATCTCTTTAGGCATATTTAGTACATGAATCATTAGATCACATATTAAATGGCTCTATTTAAGGATCACATTGCAGCCCAAGTGTCATTTTAAACCACTATTTCACCCATTTGTTAGTAAGATGTCTTTAATAGTGTAAAATATCATCTAAATTAATTTGATCATTTGTTCTTTTATATATTTTAATAAGTGCATTTCAGAAATACAATGTTATTTCATTCTTACATAAATGTGTCTGGTGTACTGAATGACAGTGGATTATTTTACCCATATTTTGATCTTTAATCAGTTACAATAAACATTAAAGCACATACATTGATTCAAAAGATTTGTTCAAAACGAATGATTATTTAGAAATGAAACCGGTCAATGGAGCACTGAATCATTCAATCAAATGAATTGTTCAAAAACAGATTGATTCAGAAACGAAACACTGCTGCGTTGCTCTGAGACGCACAAATGTTCTGCTCCATCTTTGTTTGGAACAATTTAAGATTGCGAAACATAAAAAAAGAGAGTATTGTATCTAAAAAATACTTTACTCTGTATTACCATGTTGTTTGTTGGCCTGTTGTAAAAAATCACATTCAGAAACCAATCAAGGTATAGTGTATAGCTAGGTATAAGGTATAGCTTTAATAACTTTAATTAAAGTCTCAATATAATTGCATTCTAATAGACTTTTACACAAAGTGAGACTTTTGGACTCTCAATATGAAATGCTTGACCAAAAAACTAGGTCATTTTTTTTGGAAAGTGAGATTTATTATATGACAGGTGAATAAATATGCTTTCCATTGATGTATGGTTTGTTTGGTCGAAATACAGCTATTTGAAAATCTGGAATCTGAGGGTCTAAAAATATATACTGAGAAAATCATCTTTCTTTTTTATAAGAAATTATAAGTTCTTAGCAACACACAAATGTTTTTTGCTGCTTGTTCAAACTTCTTATTTAAAATGAGCTTAAACAACACAATTTTGGAGATTGTTTTGGGAAACTTCTTTTTTTTTTTTATGTTAAATCCACTTAAATTTGTTACATTAACTTAATCGATTTGTGTTGGGACAACATGAATGAATTGTGTGGAACCCTGTATTTTTATAGTGCATATTACTAATAAGAAATTGTGTTTTGATGCATTTATGATAGAAAATTTAATATTGTAGGAAGTTAATCTTTACTTAACATTCTAATATTTTTTGGCATAAAATAAAAATGGACAAATAATGTTTTTTTGGTAAATAAACCAATGCAACAGATTGATTTTGTGCTCCAGGGTCACAACAATGACTCAATAATGTCAGCTCACATATTGTTAAAATAACAATTATTTTTAGGTGATAAAAATCGCACACTCTTTGTTGGAAATGGTACACAATACAGCACTGTGTCCTGCCTGAATTTGCATAATTACACTGAACAGCACGTGCTGCAGAAATAGTGGAAAGACCTGAAAATGCAGTTGATGATCCAGGATGTTGGACGTGTGACACTTTCTGTTTTGACAGTGCAGTCAGTCATTATCTGTTTCTGATCCGCAGGGCTCCATGGAGTCCCCGAACCTGGAGTTTGAATATGGGGATACAGACAGCTTCACCGCAGAGCTCTCAGGTCAGAGCAATACTTTTCACTGTATTAACAGAGCAATACTTTTCACAGTATTTCCTATAATATTTTTTCTTCTGGAGAAAGTTTTATTTGTTTTATTTCGGCTACAATGAAAGTAGTTTTTCATTTTTTAAAGCCATTTTAAGGTCCATATTATTAGCCCTCTTAAGCAATATTTTTTTTCTATTGTCTCCAGAACAAACCACTTTTATATAATGACTTGCCTAATTACCCTAACTTGCCTAATTAACCTAATTAAGCCTTTAAATAGCACTTTAAGCTGAGTACTAGTATCTTGGAAAAATATATAGTAAAATATTATGTGCTGTCATCATGGCAAAGATAAAAAGAAATCAGTTATTAGAAATGAGTTATTAAAACTATTATGTTTAGAAACGTGTTGACAAAAAAATCTTCTCTCTGTTGAACAATAATTGGGGAACAAAATATACAGGAGGTCTAATATTCCTGACTTCAACTATATATTTGGGTGGACATACTGGCTGAACATGTCATTCAAAGGGATGCACAGAACCATTTTCGATATCTGGCTGCTATTCTAAAGACTTGGCTGTAAATGCCAATGAATGTTTAATGAATCTGTTTTACTACAGAATGTGAAGCCATTGTTATGTGCTGGTTTTCGTTTAACCATATATCTTTCTGTCTCGTTCGCTCAGAGCTGTACAGCTACACAGAGGAACCGGAGTTCAGCCTAAACCGAGATTACTTTGAGGAAGACTTCAAGAATCATGGTAATTACGTAGATCATGTTTTATTTTAGAAGGCCTCTGCGAATAAATACATTTTCTTAATTAGTATTTTTGTGTTATTTCAGTGTATCGTATATACATATTACAGAAAATAGTAGTCACATTACACTTACATTACACATTTTAGCTAGCAGCTAGCTCTCTGCAACTCTCACACAGTCGCCCACTGAAGCTAAGCAGGGGTGCGCCCGGTCAGTACCTGGATGGGAGACCACATGGGAAAGCTTTGGGAAAGGTTGCTGCTGGAAGTGGTGTTAGTGAGGCCAACATGGGGCGTTCAACCTGCGGTCTGTGTGGGTCCTAACGCCTCAGTATATTGATGGGGACTCCATACTGCTCAGTGAGCGCCGTCTTTCAGATGAGATGTTAAACCGAGGTCCTGACTCTCTGTGGTCGTTAAAAATCCCAGGATGTCCTTCGAAAAAGAGTAGGGGTTTAACCCCGGCATCCTGGCCAAATTTGTTCACTGGCCTCTGTCCATCATGGCCTCCTAACCATCCCCATATCATAACTGGCTTCATCACTCTGTCTCCTCTCCACCAATCAACTGGTGTGTGGTGTGCGGTCTGGCGCAATATGGCTGCCGTCGCGTCATCCAGGTGGATGCTGCACACTGGTGGTGGATGAGGAGATCCCCCCATTGTGTAAAGCACTTTGAGTGTCTAGAAAAGTGCTATATAAATGTAAGGAATTATTATTATTATTATTACTTATTCTGATACAAAGATAGACTTGAGAAATGAAATTATATAAAATATTTGATCAACTATGATTTTACCTCAATAAACTGCAAATTTACTGCATATTAATAGTATGGTAGTCATTGTAGTGGTAAAGTTTGTGTATGGGAATTAAGGGATGAATAATATATTCTTAATATTTGCTTCATAAGTACCAACAAACAGATAATATGCAAGCTAATAAGCAACTAGTAAAAAGTGAGAATTGGTTACCATGCTAAAGTTTTGTAAAAAAATAAAAATAAATAAATATATATATATATATATATATATATAAAATATTTTTTTCTTGCTTTAAGCCTGAACTCTCTTATTATTATCACATAAAGGGATAGTTCACCGAAAAACAAAAATTCTGCCATCATTTACTCACCCTTGACTTGTTCTAAACCAGTTTGAGTTTATTTTGCTCAGTTGAACAAAAAAAGAATATATTTTGAAGAATGTTTGAAGCCTGTAACCTCTGACATCAAATAGTAGGAAAAGCAAATACTGTGGAAGTCAATGGTTACCAATTTCCAACATTCTTCAAAATATCTTCTTTTGTGTTCAACAGAACAAAAGAAATGGTTTGTAGCAAGTCAAGGATGAGTAAACAGAATTTTCATTTTTGGGTGAACTTTCCCTTTAAGATATTGTTTTCCAATAAATGTATCCTGATTTAAGTATTTATAATGGAGAACAAGTCAATTTTATTGTGTGAGAAAAAGATATTTGGCAGTTTAGTTTCACAAACTTATTTCGAGAGGAGCATGTGATCCTTCAAGTCCTAACTGAGCCAGTCGGCACTCTCTGCGCGGAGTTTGCATGTTCTCCCCGTGTTCGCGTGGGTTTTCCCCGGGTACTCCGGTTTCCTCCCACAGTCTAAAAACATGTACAAAAGTGAATTGTAATAACAGTCACAAGCACTTAACGCATACATAATCAATTAGAACCATCATATTAACCAAAGTATAGGTAAAAAATGAACTGGGGGCTCTCGAGAAATACCTGATCTCGTATCCCTCCTAATGCTCATTGACCAGGCGGGAACCTTGGGCTCATCTATCTCCAAGCTCAGGGTTCTCTCCTGGGACAGCATGCCAAACCTGCTATCATAGTCGAACATTATCTAAGTGTGAACTCTTAAAGTGCTGAGTGTTTGAGAGTGAGTACATGTGGGTTTTCCTGGTGTTGGAGAGAGAGAAAGAGAGAGAGAGAGACGACTGATTAACCAAACGCTCTCAGGTTTAACATTTACACCTGAGTCTGAAGGAGAACAGAAATAAAGAGTCAGCATATTTGCGCAGTTCTCTTTAACGAATGTATGTAGTTACATTGTGTGTTTGTGTGCTTTTACCCTGTGTGTGTGCGAGCTCAATGTCACCTCTCCAGATCTCTCTCTCTCTGTGTTTGCTGTGGCACTGCAGTCCTTATAAAATGGAGAAAAGCCAAGTGTCTGTATCACCCAACACCTGTGCCATGTTAGCTTTTGTCTCTTTGTATATGCAGTCTGCTTGTTTTGATTCTGGACAACTGCATGTCGCATGTTGATGGAGTCACTTACAAGACACGTTTGCGCTTATGAAAGTTGATGCCATCCAGAGAGTTCAGTTTTCTTATTTGCTTCTGCCTGATGTCCACTTGCAATGTCAACATGGCCATTATCCACCCTTTAGAGTGCTCCTATTATGTTATTGGGAAGGTTTAAAAATGTCTTAAAATATACACTACTGCATTAGCTTGTTTCTGAAATGGTTAGTTCAAGTATGCGGTCTGTTCGATTTCCCTAGTCTGGCCAGATTGGATTACTATTCTCTGATTGGTTTGATGACCAAGACTGTTGTGATTGGTCAGATTTTTCTAGTCTGCTCTGTTTGGTCAGATAGCCCAGTCTACTCTGATTAGCCAGATTTCCCTAGTATGCCCTAATTGGTCAGATAGGATTTACAATGCTCTGATTGGTTTGATGACTAAGACTATTGTGATTGGTCAGATTTCCATAGTCTTCTCTGACTGGTCAGATGATGCCACTCTGCTCTGATTGGTCAGATGGCCCTGTCGATTGTGATTGGTCAGATAGCATTGCTATGTTCTGATTGGTTTTGATGAGCAAGACTGTTTTGATTGGTCAGATTTTCCTAGTCTGCTCTTATTGTTAAGATGGCCCAGTCAATTGTGATTGGTCAGATAGCATTACTATGTTCTGATTGGTTTGGTGACCCAAAATGTTGTGATTTTAGTCTGCTCTGATTGATCAGAGTTTCCTAGTCTGCTCGTATTAGTCAGATTTCCCTAGTCTGCTCTGATTGGTCTTCTATGGATTATTAAAGCATAACTGTTAAGATGTTTGTGATTACATGTATACAGTTGTGCAACTTTATTTTGAAATAATTGTAAATAATATTAACTCTTGTATTATTTCAGTTTTTGAGAGAAGCTTTTTACTAGTTTTCAAAGTGTAGAGAGTGACTTACAGTAAGATGTTTTAATCTAATCAATCTGAAAGCTACATGAGACTTAAAATAAACCTTGAAAATGACATTAATTTGTTGTTTTTTTCTGCAAAAAATACAATAATTCCAAAGATATGGATAGTGACATTTGATTTGAAGTTCATGATTATAATCTTTAAGCAAAATAATCATAATTTCTAGTATGACCACAGCCCTAGTAATACAATCATAATCTTATTTCCTAGAAGATTAAGGTAAAACTGATTCCTCATGACGCGATTTTCAATAAGTGTGTTAATCCCATCAGAATTCATCTGCAAACCCTTCAGTGTCAGATGAACACGATTTAATTTTACACATGGCTTCAACTGAAAAGGCTTTATGGGGAAAAAACTGCAGCACATCTCTCTAATCATATGGCAAAAGTTTTATCAAGCATATATTATATTTAGAGGAACATTTAAAAATTAAAGCTTCCAGAATGAGGTTTTTAATTATAGCAGTGATGTGGAAGAAACATTTTTGCTTCCCTAAAGAACCTTTCAATTCAGTTCATTCATTCATTCATTTTCCTTCGGTTTAGTCCCTTTATTCATCAGGGGTCGCCACAGCGGAATGAACTGCCAACTTATCCGGCATATGTTTTACACAGCGGATGCCCTTCCAGCTGCAACCCAGTACTGGGAAACATCCATACACACTCATTCACATACATACACTACGGCCAATTTCGTTTATCCAATTCACCTATAGCGCATGTCTTTGGACTGTGGGGGAAACCAGAGCACCCGGAGGAAACCCACACCAACACGAGGAGAACATGCAAACTCCACACCGAAGTGCCAACTGATCCAGCCGGGACTCGAACCAGCGACCTTCTTGCTGTGAGGCGACAGTGCTAACCACTGAGTCACCGTGTTGCCCTCAATTCAGTTCAGATTCCGATAATTTTGTCTTCTAAAGAAGCTTTTATGGAATGGTAAGGTTTCATAGATATTAAAGGTTTTTTTAGACCGAGATTTTACCTTTATTTATATGAGAAAAACCTTCACTAATAAAAAAATAAAGGTAAAATCTCGTATTCATATATATTAGGGCTGCACAATACTGGAAAAATATGCAATATGTGATATTGTTATGTAATATTGCAATAACAATATATCTTACAATATAACAATCTCACAAAAGTTTTTAAATCAATTATTTATGTACTGATATTGAAATAAACAGGTAAAAGATATTTTTCAGATCTAATTAATTCTAAAATTTAGTCTTTAAAACACTGTGAATGAGTGAAAACCTCAGCAGATATTCTGACTCTGATTGGCTGTTGTCATTTTCCCACCTTTAGTGTTTATTTTTAGCACTGGGTTCACCTTTGAGCTGCTCCAGCCAATAGCAGAACAACAACTACTTGGGAGGCATGCTTAAAGATAGTAAGGCCCAATCTGATTGGTCAAATTTAGATGAACAACCAATGCATAAAATAATGTAATTTATCAAATATGTCTGTGATATGTATTTTGCATGTACTATTAATGCAATATACGATGATTTTGCAATATATTGTGCAGCCCTAATAAATATACTTTATATAAAAAAATTCAGCACATCTCTCTAATCTAATGGCATGTATGTGTGTGTGTGTGCAGTGAAGCAAGCAAATGTTTTCATGTGTGTCAGGTGTTTGAGCAACACAAATCCTGCCTAATCTTTCTCACGTGTGAGTAAGGAAGCAGAACGAGGGCTGTTGGAGGAATGACAGAAATGCTTCATGTCTGGTTTTGTCTCAGTGAAGGGTCGGCGGTGGATGGAGTTGAGTCTGGAGGAGCAGAGGGCATATGTCATGCGGCTGCTGGATGCACTGGAGGTCACCGATCGAGACAAGAGGCTCAAAGTGGCACGGGCCATCCTCTATTTGGCACAAGGTATGATTAAAGCACTTGGAACCACAGTGAAGTGGGTGAATCTCGTAAAACAGGTTGAGAACAGGTATTTCACTTGAAAATAGTAGTGAAATTATGGTAATACTTTATAATAAGGTGGCATTTATGTTCTTAAATCATTTTTCTCATTATTAGGTAATGCATTATTACAGTATTAAAGGGATAGTTCACGCAAAAATTAAATTGTACTCACTATTTACTCTCCCTTAAGTGGTTCCAAGCCTTTTTTGAGTTTCTTTATTCTGTTGAACACAAAGTGTTCTGGGTGAACTATCCCTTAAATCTTTGTTTAATGTAGTTAATAAAAATGTAGATTAGTTTTTCTTTTTAAAAAACATATTTGTTAATATTTAAGTTAGGTAATATGAAGAAATGCTTAATTTATCATTGTCAGTTAACTAACAAGTAGTCAAATCTTATCATAGTGTTACCAAAACTACATTAATTGCAAGATCATTAAGGTTACATTTATTGCAAAATCATTACCAATTGTCTTGTTATATTTTAATACTAGTAAATGTTTCCTAAACCTCATTGCTTATTATGACATATTTTGATGTATTGTTTAAATAATATTTCTGATTTATAGGTTTGCCTTTTATTTATGCATATTTAAATGCCACATATTGTACCAAAGTATTTGTTTCTTTGTGAAATGAAATTAAAGAAAAATAATGCGTATTGCAATAATAAAAATGATCACTGAACATTGTGAAAAATTCTGGCTTAAAAAAATGTAACTTTAAAAAAAAATATTTTTTTACATGCATTTCTTATATACATATAATTACATACTTATATCATTCACTCATTAATTTTCCTTCAGCTTAATCTTTTTATTCATCAGGGGTCACCACAGCAGAATGAACCGCCAACTTATCCAGCATATGTTGTCCTTCCATTTGCAACCCAGCACTGGGAAACACCCATACAGTCTCACATTCACACTCATACACTACGGCCAATTTAGTTTATTCAATTCACCTATAGAGCATGTCTTTGGACTGTGGGGGAAACCGGAGAACCCGGAGGAAAACCACGGCAACACGGGGAGAACATGCAAACTCCACACAGAAACGCCAACTGGCCCAGCCGAGGCTCAAACCAGCAACCTTCTTGCTGTGAGGCAACGGTGCTAACCACTGCGCCACCGTGCTGCCCACATACTTATATATTATGAAATAATCTATAGATGATAATATATAATGATCTAATGTCTTATTTATTTTCTTATTTTTTGTGTGTCTATTCAGGTGTGTTTGACGAATGTGACACAGAGACAGATGTCCTTTACTGGTCTCGACACAATGTCTTTCTACTGTATGAGATGGGCATCTTCACGGCTCTGCTGGAGCTGCTCAGCATGGAGATCGAGTGAGTGTTTGCATTTCTCTGACCTTCTAAAAGACTGAAAGAGACAGACAGAGGGAAGTGTTTAAAAGAGACTCTATTTTTATTCTCTTTCTCCTGAGGGAGCAGGTTAGAAACGGCTCAGTCATGACTGTGTGTGTGTGTGTGTGTGTGTGTGTGTGTGTGTGTGTGTGTGTGT
>CAIGQV010019029.1:14749314-14767433 GCA_903798115.1 Danio jaintianensis | reverse complement strand
CAATTATTTAATGCTATAATTCATTGTTTTATTTAGTTTTATGGACAAATTCTATTCTATTCAGTTCTATTCTAATCTATTTTATTCTATTATGTTCTATTCTGTTCTATTCTATTCTATTCAGTGCAATTCTTTAATGCTATAATTTATTCTATTTTGTTTAGTTTTTGGACAGATTCTGTTCTGTTCTATTCTACTCTATTCAGTGCAATTATTTAATGCTATAATTCATTGTTTTATTTAGTTTTATGGACAGATTCTATTCTATTCAGTTCTATTCTATTCTATTCAGTGCCATTTTTAATGCTTTAATTCATTCTATTTTATATAATTTTATGGACAGATTCTATTCTATTCTATTCCATTCTATTCTATTCTATTCAGTGAAATTCTTTAATGCTATAATTCATTCTATTTCATTTAATTATATGGACAGATTCTATTCTATTCTATTCTACTCTATTTAGTGCAATTCTTTAATGCTATAATTAATTCTGTTTTATTAATTTTATTAATTTTATGGACCTATTCTATTCTGTTCTGTTCTGTTCTATTCTATCCTGTTCTATTCTATTCCATTTTATTTTATTCAATTCAGTGCAATTCTTTAATGCTATAATTCATTCTATTTTATTTAATTATATGGACAGATTCTGTTCTATTCTATTATGTTCTGTTCTATTTAATGCAATTCTTAATTTTATGGACCTATTCTATTCTATTCTATTCTATTCTATTCTATTCTATTCTATGCCACAGATGTTTGTTAACATTTGTTCATGCACTGTGAACTAGCTTGAACTTGAGCTACTATGAACATTAAGCAATTAGATTTTTCCTGTTGTTAAAAATCTAGCTGTGTTATTTAATTTCCTTAAAGCATAAATTTCAGAAAGAAGATTAAATGTCTTCATGTCACTTTGCTACTCTTTATTCAAGTGTATCTTCATTCAATAATGTTTAGAGATTTGTACTGGAAATCATGAGGAATCTTTTTTTTTTTTTTTTTTTGCAGTGCAGTTATTGTCCTCCTTCTGCCTTTCTCCTTCCTGTCTCCCTCTGTCTCTGTAACCCTTTTTCCCTTTTCTCCCCCTGCTTTGTGCCCTTTTTTCTCTCTGGGTTTTTGGTTGTCCTGTTGGCTCATCCCCGTCTCTCCCTTGTGTCCCTACAGAGTGCCTTTGTTGATAGCTTGGAAGGAGACAGTCCATATGCCAAGAAACAGGTCTTTAACCCAAACCCCTTTTTGTGCATTCTCTTTGTTGTGGGCTGGCCTTGCACTTCCTCCACTCTCCTTTCCTTCACAGCAATTTGTTATTTTTCCTTTAAAACTTGATTTTGGTGGTGGGGTGGGGAAAGGGGTTTCTGAGAGATACAGCTGGCCATGGCTACTGGACATTAGCAAGACTCTCGCTCTCACTCTCTCTCTCTCTCTCTCTCTTTCTCCTACTATTTTCCATTTGCAACATCTCTCCACATATTCTCAGTCAATGAGATCCACTAGAAACACTCCAGCTCCCACTAGCTAGCAGAATGGCTTCAACCAATCACAGCTGAGTCACCTTTGCTCATGGCCTTAGCCCCGCCCACAGACACACTCATACATTGACTGCACTGGACACAACGATGACGCTCCACTAATGCGCCTCATGCCTGATGCTTGCTCTGAATCTTGCCATTCATCCTATTGCACAAACAGTAGAAATGTAAAGAACGTGTTTTTTTTGTGCCTCTGCTGAACTGAATCTGCACAGGAATGTTAAAAAAGAAGCTGCATTGTATCTTGAATGTAGGAGTTTCCAAAGTTGCATCCAAAATTGTGTTTGTTTTTGTGATGCATATCATTTGCAGGTTGATGGAACGGTAAGTTTCAGCAAAAGAAAATTACACTGCAAAAACATTTTTCTTACTTGGTATTATTGTCTTGCGTTCATAAATCAAATCAAATTGAGATGCTTATTCTTGAGATGCAAATTTATTAAGTTAGTTTAAGCTTAAAACAAGAAAAAAATGCTAGTGCAGTATGAAAAGTAAACATAATTTAATAGAGAGATGCTTATATTTCTTATTTTATGCAATTTCTTTTCAGGAAACAACCCAGCAGGCACACGACATCATAAGATGCTAATATTAGGTTAGATTTAGGTTGTGACGTCAGGTGATCAGAGTTCAAGGTCTAGTCAGCATCTAAGGACAACGTTATTTTGACATCCAATAATGATGTTTATATTTGGTTGATTTTAGGTTTTGTTGGAAAGTGACCAAAATCCAACGTCGAGCCAACATCTTAAACCAACGTCATATTGACTGTAGCGTCCTGGTTAAAAGATGATTAAGTCTTTCACTGATGGTTCAAGATTCATTTATTGGTCACATTCCATAGAACTATTATGCATCATTGCATCATGAATCACGGTAGGAACTAAAGAAAAAACAAACAAACAAACAAACACAAATGAATCCTGAAAATTGAAACACTAAACCAACATCCAAATCAAATATTAATCTTAAACAAGTTAAATAAATGTCGGCGTGGTGGCGCAGTGGGTAGCGCTGTCGCCTCACAGCAAGAAGGTCGCTGGTTCGAGCCTCGGCTGGGTCAGTTGGCATTTCTGTGTGGAGTTTGCATGTTCTCCCCGTGTTCGCATGGGTTTCCTCCGGGTGCTCTGGTTTCCCCCACAAGTCCAAAGACATGTGCTATAGGTGAATTTGGTAAGCTAAATTGCCCGTAGTGTATGTGTGTGGATGAGAGTGTATGGGTGTTTCCCAGTGATGGGTTGCAGCTGGAAGGGCATCCGCTGCGTAAAACATATGCTGGATAAGTTGACGGTTCATTCTGCTGTGGCGACCCCTGATTAATAAAGGGACTAAGCCGAAAAAAAATGAATGAATGAATGAAGTTAAATAAATGAAGTTAGCTTATTTTCCCTGGAGCTAAAACTCCATAAATCAGCCATATACCCGTTCCATGCCTGGCGTGCTTTGCTTCACATCCATTACTACACGCATTATATCCGGTAGGCTCCGTAATCTCGATATCATAATTAAAGTCCCAATCATAGCTTGATTCATTCAACAAAAATCAAACCATATACAAAATAATACAAAATAACAAAAAACAATTGTAAATCATAAACAATAAAGTAACACATTATTTTAAGTTTCGTTACATTGATGTCAAATACTAATATTCGTCAGGTATGGCAACCAAAATCCAACATCTGATAGACGTCATAGTGGTAACGTCCACACAACGTCAAGCTGTAACATCATTAGATGTTGATATTTGGTTGATTTTTAGGTTTGCCATTGACGTTGGCCTAACGTTGGGTTCTGATGTCAACCCGTTTTTCATTTCCAAACAAAATGCAACGTCCCCACGACATTGGGGTACAACGTCAATCTGACGTCATGTTGACGTCTTGTGCCTGCTGGGAATTCTTATTTTTGCTTCTCAAGTAAGTGTGTCTTTATTTAAGAATACCTACACATTTGTACTGCATAATGGCAAAAATATTGAGGGAAACTGTCAATTTTTGCAGTGTAAGCAATGAATGGGGAGCATAATCTGGCTAAACAATGACAAAATTCCTGAAGAACCTATAAAAACAATTTCACATGACCCTGATATAAGTCTTTCTGTGAAAAATCCAAATAAAAAAGTTAAAAAATAACAAAACATTCCAAATTAAAAATCATTATATAAAATATATCAATTAAATTTCACCCATGTATTCACATTTTATTTTCACAATAGTGATTTGAACATTAAACTAGACACTTTACTTGTATTCAATATACTTCTCTTCAATTTTCAGTATTTTATATATATGAGGTCAGTTTAGTTAAATGGGGCATCTTGATTTTAAGTCTTAAAAATGTGAAATGATATATTAATGAGGCTTTTAAAATGAGACTCAATATGAGGGTCTTGAGTCATATATACAATATATGCAACATGATTTGAACTTCTTCCTTTCTTGCAGCCCCTGGTCAAGCAGGACAGTCTGGACACTTACAACGAACGGGACCCATTCAAGAACGATGACGCCCGGGATGAAGAGGACGACCCAGAGGATGTGGACAGCGGCATTGAAGGAGAAGTGGATCCTCTGGACAGAGACGTCATTATTCAGCCTCCTCCGCCTCCTCCACCGCTGCGGCCCCCGACTGAGAGACTGTCCTTCCCCAAGGGCCTGCCATGGGCCCCCAAAGTCAGGTACCATACAGGGTCTTTGCATCTAATCTGTTAAAACAGCTCGTTATGCTGCTTCATGTTGCAAACTGATCTTTTCTAATTATATTACTCTGCTTTTTATGGTATAGTCATGAACACATTTGTTTGGAGAGCATGTCATTTGGCTGTTTTCTGCGTTTTATTACACGGTGGCTCAGTGGTTAACACTGTCGCCTCACAGCAAGAAGGTCGCTGGTTCATGTCCCGGCTGGGTCAGTTGGCATTTCTGTGTGGAGTTTGCATGTTCTCCCCGTGTTGGCGTGGGTTTCCTCCGGGTGCTCCGGTTTCCCCCACAAACCAAAGACATGCTCTCTAGGTGAATTGAATAAGCTAAATTAGCCGTAGTCTATGTGTGTGAATGCGAGAGTGTATGGGTGTTTCCCAGTGCTGGGTTGCAGCTGGAAGGGCATCCGCTGCGTGAAGCATATGCCGGAATAGTTGGCGGTTCATTCCCTGATAAATAAGACACTAGGCCGAAGGAAAATGAATGAATGTTCTGACCTCAATTGTTCACTTTTGTTTACTTTATATATTAGAATCTATTTTTGTTGACTACAGTAGGTTATCAATTTCCTTCTTCCTGCAGAGAGAAAGACATCGAGCACTTTCTGGAGACCAGCAGAAACAAATTCATCGGCTTCACATTGGGAAAGTGAGTCTCCGATCAATTCTCCCAGGCCACTAAGCTTTTGAATCCATGATAAACTATAATAAAGGTCACCTTCGTCATCATTAAATCAATATACAGTTTTCTTTCTGGTCTTATTTCAGTGACATTGACACTCTGGTTGGGTTACCCAGACCTATACATGAAAGTGTCAAGACTCTGAAACTGGTGAGCATGGAAATACTTTTATTTTCTACTATTTTTATATTTTACTAAACGTCAGTGATTAACATGCAGTTGAAGTCAGAATTATTAGCCCCCCCTGTATATTTTTTCCAAAATTTGTCCTAAACAGAGAGAAGATTTCTTTCAACACATTTCTAAACATAATAGTTTTAATAACTCATTTCTAATAACTGATTTCTTTTATCTTTGCCATGATGACCGTACATAATATTTTACTAGATATTTTTCAAGCCACTAGTATTCAGCTTAAAGGGACATTTAAAGGCTTAACTAGGTTCGTTAGGCAAGTTAATGTAATTAGGCATTGTATAACGATGGTTTGTTCTGTAGACAATCGAAGAAAAAAAATGCTTAAGGGGGCTAATAATATTGACCTTAAAATGGTTTAAAAAAATGTAAAACTGCTTTTATTCCTGCCAAAAAAAAACAAATAAGACTTTCTCCAGAAGAAAAAATATTATAGGAAATACTGTGAAAAATTCCTTGCTCTGTTAAACATAATTTCAGAAATATTTAAAAAGAAAAAGAAAATCATAGGAGGCCGAATAATTTTAACTGTAAGTAATTCGAATAATTTTAACTGTAAGTAATTCAGTTATTGTGAATATGCCTGAATAGTTATTGCTGAACTAAGCCGAAGGAGAGTGAGTGAGTGAGGAGTTATTGATGAAACATTAATACAGTATTTAATAAATGGATTAAATGTATGGGATTTGCCAGCTGTTCTGCCACTGATGTGCACTGACGTGAATCCATTGATTTAATGCATCCTCTACTGTGGCTCATTCAGCCAATCACAGTTTAGATATGTGTCCTTGGTCACCATGGCAATTCTCTCTTTTGTTTCTGAAGCACAAGTATGTCTCTATAGCGGAGGTCCAGATCAAGAGAGAGGATGAGCTCCAGCAGTGCCCCATGACTATGGTAAGTGACTCGCACTCATCACAGGTTTTCTGCATTTCTTACTGGGCCTTTAAACTGTCAATCAGAATCAACTCTTTTGATTGGCCAGGGGGAGGAGGAGGTGGAAGAAACGCCCACAGAGATTCTGTATTTGGGGATGTTGCCCAGCCTCTCTCAGTATGTAGTAAGTGACCCATATAATTATTTTATTTTGATGAAGTTTATACTGTCAGATCATTATGAAAATAGCTTATGTTTTCTGATAAAGCAATTGTTTAGGGAAAATATATATATTTTGAAAGCGTTGGTCAATATTCTATTATTTGGCTTATCATATTGTTGTTTCAGACTAGTGGAAAGAATACAAAATATGCATTTATTTATTTTTTCCTTGCATTGTATTTATTTTCATGTTTTAAGCTGCAATGGGTACAATACAACACCTTTTATTTTCGAAGTGATTTTTTTTTATGCCCTGAGCCAGTATCTGCCTCAGTATTTTTCTTTTTTCAGAAAGGGATTTGTTCAAATGTCCAATATAAAAATGATTTATATATAAAAAACGATTTATATATATATTGTGAGTGACATTTAGATGAATATGTATACTTATGGTGCACACTTTCCTCTCAAAAACAAAATAAAAATACAAAATATGACAGCGGTGAGAAAACCAATTATTTAAGCATCTACTCAGAGTGATATAGATATGTTTGCATGAGCTCTGCAATTCACCAGCATCATGTCAACAGATAAGATTGTTAGAAAATTACACTGCTATGATGTCACCTGTGTTAATACTTAATTTTATTTGCAGGACATGCATTTGAGTTTTTGGCCTTTTTTGCATGTAATGTTTATGATTAGTGTTGGGGAAAGTTACTTTTGAAAGTAATGCATTACAATATTGAGTTACTTCCCAAACTTACCTTTTTATGGTAAGTAATGCGTTGTTACTTTTGAGTTACTTTTGCATTACTTTTTCTGACCTGGCTCTAAATAAAATAGAGGAGCTCTGCAATTAACAACGCACTTTATACTTTGCTACTTTTGTTTATTTTTGTCTTATTGTTTAAGTAAAATCACTGTCCATAAGAGACAATCCCCTTGTCCTTTTCTTCTATGTGATCAAAATAATGCAAAAACTTCCATCGCAGATTTGTAAGGCTCTGCCATTTTTATTTCTGTCCGATTCAACGTGACTAGCGTTATAGTGACTAACGTGACTATTTTTTATTTAATTTAATTTAATTAATTTTTAAATTAAATTTTATTTAATGAAATTTTTCAAGCTAATTAAACTGAAAAGTAAGTCGCATTACGTTTGTAAAAAATAACTCAAATATTATTACTTAATTTTATTAAGTAATGCGTTACTTGTTACTTAGAAAAGTAACATTATTACATAACTCATGTTACTTGTAATGCGTCACCCCCAACACTGTTTATGATGATATCAGAATCAGATCAGTACTGAAAAAAAAAACACTCCCGTTTTGAATTATGCATTATATTTGATAACGGTGTAGTGGATAATGCATGCATCCCTTCACACAAGCCTGGTAACCTAGTTATTCTCTTTGTAGATTGCACTTTTGAAGCTGCTTCTGGCTGCGGCTCCAACCTCCAAAGCAAAGACAGATTCGATCAACATCCTGGCCGATGTTCTTCCAGAGGAGATGCCGTAAGTCTGTGTGCATGTGTACAGCCGAGCATGCAAAGAGCATTGTGGTTTGTTTTAGACACATAGCAAACATTCCCCGTGTTTGTGTTGGAAACAGAATCACCGTCCTCCAGAGCATGAAGCTGGGCATTGATGTGAACAGACACAAGGAGATTATCGTCAAAGCCATTTCAGCTCTCCTGCTACTGCTGCTCAAACACTTCAAACTCAACCATATTTACCAGGTCAGGCTCATTCCTGTCTCTTTATTTGCCCTTCCTTGTGTCTCTCTGAAGCAGAAGTGAGTGCTAAAAAGGCTTGTGTCAATGCACTTTTCATTTCAAGACCACTAAAGAGAGTGTCGACAAAGCACTTAAAGGGATAGTTCACCCAAAAATTTATATTCTGTCATCATTTACTCACAATTTAATTACAATTTGTCCATTACATGCTTTGGATCTAAAGCCAACAATTTGATGATACATTAATAATGGTAACACTTTAGAATAATGGTCTATTAGTTAATGTATTTACTAACATTAAGTATAAATAATCTTGTAAAACATTTATTAATCATAGTTCAACTTAATTAAGGTCCAAAGTTGTGCTTGTTAACATTAGTTAATGCACTGTGAGTTAACATGAACTAATGTTATTTAATTAAATAACATGAAGATGAATAAATACCATAATAAATGTAATACTAATTGTTGATGTTAGTAAATACATTAACTAACATCAACTAATGGACCATTATTTTAAAGTGTTACTTTAATAACATCCTCATTCATGTAACAAACTTCATGAAATGAGCCCTAATGTTGGAAAGAGAAACTTGTATACATTTTCCAACCGGTGGGATTGTTTTGAGAAGATCCTCCAATATGTTCTGTAAAATGACTGAATATGAAGCATGTTTTATTAGATTGTGTTGCTTTTAATTCTGTGAGTAATTTATTTTTATTCAGTGCGTTTTTTTGAAGAGATTTTTAACAGTGTTAACCTAAATACACTTAGAGTTTTTAGTAATAAATTAATAGTAAAACCTTAATATAATCTATGTCTCTAGTGTACATTTACTCGCCATGAAAATGACCATTGAAGCTGGGCACGTCATGACTTTGCCAAGTACGATGTGATCCTGGATTAACATCTATGTTGATCCTGGAACATCATTTGCATTTGAAGATGTAATCCATACCTATTCCCTACCCCTAAACCCAACCATAACTGTACATTATTCCTAAAACCAGAGGAGAATAATAGTTGGATAACACTCATGTAGAAGTGCATAAACATAACTGTAAGCCTAAACTTAACATAAACAGTAAAGGTATCCCTTAATTCTGATTGGCTGATTTGAATGTTGTTCCAGGATCAACATAGATGGTGACATCAGGTTGGCATTGAAGCTGGCATGACGTAAAACAATCAAACTCGTCCTACTTTTAAAACCTATTTGAGTTTCTTCCTTCTGTAAACACAAAAGATGATACTTTAAAAATTCTAGTGGCTGGCACCCATTGACGTCCATAGTAATTTTGTGTTCCTACTATGGAAGTCAGTTGGTCCCAGCAACCAGCATTCTTCAAAATATCTTCTTTTGTACTCAAAAGATAAAAGAAACTCATAAAAGTTTAAAAACACACAAGGGAAAGTAAATGATGTTCATTTTTGGCTGAGCTAAACTAAACTGAACTTTTACACAAAAAATCTTTAAATGCATTAAAACAGGGGTGTCCAAACTCGATCCCGGAGGGCCGGTGTCCTGCAAAGCTTAGTTCCAACCCCAATTAGACACACCTGAACAAGCTAATCAAGCTCTTTCTAGGTATACTAGTAACTTTCAGGTAGGTGTGTTGAAGGAAATTGGAGCTAAACTATGCAGGACACCGCCTCTCCAGGACCGAGTTTGGACACCCCTGCATTAAAATGAAAGCTAAATCTGCCATATTTAGAGTCTGTGTTCCTCGGCTGGATCAGTCAAGCCCACTCATGCACTGAACCAGATTTTTACAGTTTTAATCCCATCTATAATCTGAAGATTTATACGGAGGGGTTTGTTTTTACTCGTTTGTTACTTCGCTTGCTGTTTGTTCAAAGTGCTTATTTAAAATGAGCTGAAACAACACAATTCTTGTTTTTTTTTGTTTTTGTTTTTTTGGGACAACTTAATTTTTTTATGTTCAATCCACTTTAATCTGTAAAAACTAATAAGTTAACTTAATTTCTTCATGTTGTCCCAACACAAATCGATTGTGTAACCCAGCATTTTTTACAGTGTAGGAAAAATGCATGTTTTTGATAATAATTACAGATTTATAGTGGGAAAAACTTATAATTAAACAAAATTGACTCACACAAAACAACTTATCTAAAAATGTATGCAAATTAGTAGTAAATATGCAAGCAATGTCTAATTTGCATATGTACTTTGACCAAACTCGTAATACGTAAAATGTTTGCATTTCATCGTCTTCTTGTCTCAGGTCCTGAGAAATCTGAGAATTTCTCTCCTCATACCTCTAAAAATATTAGCCGAGGCCGAGAAATGTTCCAATGCATGATGTGCTTCATCTTGTCAGCACAGCTCTGATTAATCCTGCATGATGAGCGTGAAAAATTATGAAGAAAGATTTTAAACGCCATCCTCTACTGGTGGAGAATGGCAGTGGTGATCATTATAGCATTTATTTTTGTTGTGCCTGTTCACCCTTTCTCATCATGCTCATCCTGCAGAGAGAGAGCTCTGAATTCATACAGCACAAATAATCTGTAAAAGCAAGCTTGTATTTCTTCTTTCCACTCCCTCTCCATTTCACAAGTGTTGATTTGTACTCAATCACTCACTTTAAACAACAAGAACGGACGTCAGCATTGCTGATCTGCTGACATTTCCCGCTGAGCTGACGTACAGTTAATTCTGGGTGCATCTTTGACAGAGTTTGCTCATTAACATGTAGAGTCGTGATAAATGGAGAAGCGAATCACTCTTCGGTTTGCAGCTGAGAGAAATGAATGTCTTACCAGTGAAAGCCTAATGAAAGCTCTTGCTCATCTGAGATAGAAGGAAGTTGGCAGTTAATTATAGATATTATGGCAAAACTGACTTCAAGGGTCATTCCTTCTTATATTTAAATATACTAAATATAACGTTTTAAAGGCACACTCCACTTTTTTTGGAAATAGGCTCATTTTACAAGTCCACTAGAGTTAAACAGTTGAGTTTTACAATTTTTTTTAAATCCATGCAGCTGATCTCCAGGTCTGCCAGAAGCACTTTTAGCTTAGCTTAGCATAAATAATTGAATTGGATTAGACCATTAGCATCTCACTCAAAAATTGTAAAAAAAATTGTTTCTCTCATTTTCTTATTTAAAGCTTGACTATTCTGTAGTTACATCTTGTGCTAAAACTGATGTAAAATAAAACGTTGCTATTTTCAAGGTCGATATGGCTTGGATCTATATTTTCATTTGGGCTTCATCCGATTATTAAGTCATGTGACACAGCTTCTGGCTCCAATCGTTTTATCAGACTATATGGTGAGGCTCAACAAATGGTCCTAATAAACACTCACAAAGTACTGTAATACTTTTGAAAATCATGATCGCAATATTTATATTTATGCCTAATATCAGATGGCCAGAAAGTCATTTATTCTTTTTATAAAATGTTAAAATATTGGTAGCTGTAGTGTAGCAAGTCCAGAGAATTTAGTATGTACACTGTTTTTTTAAATAAATTCATTTTAATGTTTGATTAAAAGGTTGACTAAAAAGTGGTCATATATATTGTATATTTCGTTAAATGAGTAGTGGCTTGGACCAGGAAACAGTATTCCATATGTCACATCCCGAATTAACAAGATGCTAGTGGTCTAATCGGATTCAATTATTTATGCTAAGCTAAGCTAAAAGTGTTCTCGCCAGACCTGGAGATTGGCTGAATGGATTCAAAAATGGTAAAACTCAACTGTTTAACTCTATGGGAGTTGTAAAATGAGCCTATTTCCAAAAAAAGTTAAGTGTTCCTTTTAATCTAGTACATTACATTCAGTATGAACATGATGTGCTGATTTTGTAATATATATTTCCCCCCGATCTGAACAGTTTGAATATGTGGCTCAGCATCTGGTGTTTGCCAACTGCATCCCGCTCATCCTCAAATTCTTCAACCAGAACATCATGTCTTACATCAGTGCCAAAAACAGGTAGACATATAAATCTATGCTTCTTCGAATCAACTTACGCATCAGAAAGTCTTTTAACCATATATTGTTTTGTTTCCTGTTCTGATGGCAGCATTTGTGCACTTGATTTCCCACATTGTGTGGTTCACGAAATGCCTGAACTCACAGCTGAAAGCCTGGTAATTATACCATACACTGCTTTTACTTTGTCAAGTTCTTTACTAAATCTCAAGCCTTATTTATGTGTGAAGTAAGTGACTGAAGAGGTATAAAAAGATAGAAATATTATAATTTTTATGCTTTTTTAAGATACTGAACATGTGTTTGTGTGTGTAAACAGGAAGCTGGTGACAGTAATCAGTTTTGCTGGCGTAATCTGTTTTCCTGCATCAACTTACTGAGAATCCTGAACAAAATCACCAAGTGGAAACACTCAAGAACTATGGTGAGTAAATGAAAATGAGTACATTGGCTGGGCCAGTTGGCATTTCTGTGCGGAGTTTGCATGTTCTCCCCGTGTTGGTGTGGGTTTCCCCCACATTCCAAAGACATGCACTATAGGTGAATTGGATGAACTAAATTGGCCGTAGTGTATGAGTGTGTGTGTGAATGTGAGAGTGTATGGGTTTCCCAGTACAGGGTTGCGGCTGGAAGGGCATTCGCTGTGTAAAACATATTCTGGAATAGTTGGCGGTTCATTCCGCTGTGGCGACCTCTAATAAATCAGAGACTAAGCCGAAGGAAAATGAATAAATGAATAATTGGTTACAATTATATTTGTTGATGTATTTTGTTTTTATTTAATTTGCTTTCATTTTTATTGTTTGTAAACACTGTCCACCATATTGCATCATATGATAGATTTACTGTTGTATAAGAGACAGAATACATATTAATGGTGATATACATGGAAAAATATCTATTGAAATTAATCAGTACTATCTATAATTGTATGATACAAAGGGAAAGGGAAAGAAAATTGTTCATAGATTTGATCGTACAATAATTAAATTCATTTGGAGCTATTTATGTATGAATGATTATGTGTAAATGATTAAATGCACCGCACATTTCTTATAAGAACTCTGTTAAAAAGACCAGAATAAACATCATCTTTTCGAAAAAAGTGTGTTATATTGTATTACTGCATAAAATCATCAATTTAGAGCTGTACTGTCTACTCTACTCACACCTTAAAGGGATAGTTCACCCAAAAATGAAAATTTACTTCTGCTCAAGATAAGTGTTCCTTTTAATCTAGTACATTACATTTTTGAGTTCTTTATCCTGTTGAACACTAAAAAAGATATTTTCAAGAAAGCTGGAAACCTGTAACTACTGACTTTCATAGTAGGAATAAAACACTATGGAAGTTAATAGTTACAGGTCTCTAGCTTATTTCAAAATATCGTTTGTGTTCAACAAACTCAAACAGGTTTGGAAGAAGCAATGGATGAGCAAACAATGACAGAATTTTCAGTTTTGGGTGAATTATCCCTTTAACGTTTTCTGATTGATGTTAATATAATAATGTGCACCTTTTTGTAAAGCTGCTTTGGAACAGCAATTGTGAAAGTGCTATACAAATAAATGAGAATTGAATTGATTTATTTCGTTTACAGATGCTTGTGGTGTTCAAGTCTGCTCCTATCCTGAAGAGGGCGCTCAAGGTCAAACAGGCCATGATGCAGCTCTATGTCCTCAAACTTCTCAAGATCCAGACCAAGTATTTGGGACGACAGTGGAGAAAGAGTAACATGAAAACCATGTCTGCCATCTACCAGAAAGTCAGACATCGACTCAATGATGACTGGGCATATGGAAATGGTAAAAGTCTGAGTTTTGTTTCTTTTTCAGGGGTGTTGACGAAAGTTGGTATGAAACAAATGTTGCAGTAGTATTTTATATCTAACTGAAATTATTTCTTAAATAAGAAAAAACGTAGGGCGGGGCCTGATTGGATAGTAGTGCTTTGCTATTGGTGGAGCTTCTGTGAGTGACAGATTTGCTCGCCCCTTGCACAAGTAAACGGAAGAGATGTTGAAGAGGAAAATGGAGATATTTTGATAAAACTTTATAAGGCACATGAATCTAAAAAAATGCATAAAGGGTGTTGTGATATACTGAGATTGAAGATAATGGTTTAAAAAAACTGTATATTGTTATTGTGTTTATTAGGGCTGTCACAATTGTGAAAACTTTACAATTTTAAATGAATAGTGCACATTTTATTCTAGGACACATAAATAATCCAGTGCTAAACTCTCACTAATTATGTAGGATTCATTCCTACTCAACACCAGAGGGCGCCCTCATACAGAAAGTCCACAATTGAGACTCATGGCAGTAATAAAACGTATGACTTGGACAATAGATATAGATATAAACGTTTTAATTGATGACCGTGACTAATATAGATATTGGGATATGTCATTATTGTACTTTTACAATTAATAATTGTAATTTCGTTTTTTTCGTAGATTAATACGTAAATTTTTTCCGTAATTTTTTTTTTTTTTTTATGGTTTGATGCAACCATGATGAGCATGAATAAACCATTTACAATAAAATATTCCATTAAAATTAAAAGGTGTTGACTCTGATTTTATCGGGATCTGAAGTTCAGTTTACTCTATCCCTGAAAACCCTGTCGCACTGTTTATCAGATTTAAAAAAGTTTTCAGAATTTAGAGTGGTATAAAATAGGGATGCACTGAACTTTTGGCAGGCGTATATTTGGCATTTTCATTTTTTGAACAAAATGGGTGAAAATATTAGACAAAAACTTCAAAATAGCTCCATATTCTGCTTCGTGGATATTCTGCTGGATATTGACACATGCTTATCTATGAATTAACTGCACATTCTCAACTCAAGTAACGTGTAAACGTGGACATTTCTATGTAGTATACTTGCTACTGAGTTGTCATGGCAACGCTGGTAAACTGACGCATCTCGACTCGTTGACTGTCATTAAAATGGGGTTATTTTATATGATTATTTTTTTTTAAGTCAGTATAATTTAATTTATTGGGTTAATTTTAATTCCCAGTGTTGGGTTGCGGCTGGAAGGGCATCCGCTGCGTAAAACATATGCTGGATAAGTTGGCGGTTCATTCCCCTGTGGCTACCCCTGATTAATAAAGGGACTAAGCCGAAAAGAAAATGAATGAATGAATGCCACAGCGGAATGAACCGCCAACTTATCCAGCATATGTTTCACACAGCGGATGCCCTTCCAGCTGCAACCCAGTACTGGGAAACACCCATACACACTCATTCACACTCATACACTAAGTTTAGTTTATTCAATTCACCTATAGGGTGACGTGGTGGCGCAGTGGGTAGCACGTTCGCCTCACAGCAAGAAGGTCGCTGGTTCGATTCTCGGCTGGGTCAGTTGGCATTTCTGTGTGGAGTTTGCATGCGTGGGTTTCCGGTTTCTCCGGTGCTCCGGTTTCCCCCACAAGTCCAAAGACATGCGGTATAGGTGAATTGGGTAAGCTAAAACTGTCCGTAGTGTATGTGTGTGAATGAATGTTTCCCAGTGATGGGTTGCAGCTGGAAGGGCATCCGCTGCGTAAAACATATGCTGGATAAGTTGGCGGTTCATCCCGCTGTGGCGACCCCAGATTAATAAAGGGACTAAGCCGAAAAGAAAATGAATGAATGAATGAATTCACCTATACCGCCTGTCTTTGGACTGTGGGGGAAACCGGAGCACCCAGAGGAAACCCACGCCAACACGGGGAGAACATGCAAACGCCACACAGAAATGCCAACTGACCCAGCCGGGACTCGAACCAGCGACCTTCATGCTGTGAGGGGACAGTGCTAACCACTGAGCCACCGTGTCACCTTACTTAATATTATTTTATAAAATAATAAAAATGATCACAAAGCATTTTCAGTTTCGGTTTGGTTATCTGGCCCAGTGCATCCAGATTTTTTCGCTTTAAGCTTTAGCCCAGAATTTTCATTTCCGTGCATCCCTGTTTTAACATTTCCAATTGTTTCCTTGATTGAACAAATGTTATTATCATTATTACTGTACACAATACATTCTTTCAAACGCTTCTACATTTCTTTCTCTCCTACCAGATATTGACGCTCGACCGTGGGACTTCCAGGCGGAGGAGTGTGCATTACGCGAGAGCATCGAGAAATTCAACACGCGACGCTATGATAAGAATCAGAACAGTGAGTTTACACCAGTGGACAATTGCCTTCAAAGTGTTTTAGGTCAGCGTGTGGACTTACCCGAAGACTTCCATTACAGCTACGAGATGTGGCTCGAAAGAGAGGTTTTCTCCCAGCCCATTCAGTGGGAAGGTCTGCTGCAGGCCCAGTCATAGTAGTGATCATTATTATAAGACTTTCTTATTTAACTGACACAATTACTGTGGCTCACGATCGACACACAAATACTCAAAGCAATGAGGATCTGCTGTTGCAGTTCTGTAATGGAATCTTGTATGAAGAGATATTTATATATATGTGTAAATATGGGACGGTAATCTTTCTTTGGTAATTCGGAGTAGGGAGCTTCTGGTGCTTTGGGTAAACACATGTGTATATATATATATGAGAGAGAGAGGGATATGGAATGATAATATGATCTTTTTCAATAACTGAAGCACAATTTGGGTATAATAACTGCACAAATACAGTATTCTAATGCATATATAATTCAGATTTATTTATATGGTCTCTCACCGTGTCTGACTGTGTAAATGTTTCAACTTTGTGTAAATATGACTTTATGAGGTTGATTTATGAGGCAGGGTCTCTTTCAGAAAGCTGTTCTTGACGTGTTAAAACTTGACAGGATTTTTATTCTTTTTTTTTGTTCTGTAGCAGCAGGAGAGAGAGTGTGTGTGTGTGTGTGTGTTCTTGAGAAAGCAGTGAGTCATCTCTTTTTGTCCCCATGTAGCTCTGCACATCACACACACACACACACACACACTACCCCTGAGCAGCACAATACACACACATTCAAAGTGTCCTTGGTGACTTTACCGTCACCCACACTAAACATGTCGCTCACTGAATGGTGCTGGTTTTTAACACTTCATTTGATGTTCTTGTTATTGAGACACATTGTGTTCTGAGATTATTAGACAAGGTCTTGTGAAGCTGACGCTGTGAACCAGTGTCATTTTTATATACAGCTATGGAAAAACTTGATTTACTGGATTTATCAGGCATTGGTTTGAGCAAAGTGTTTCTGTTTGTTTTATTCTATCAACGTCTGATCACTTTTGTTCATGATATAACATTTTCAAAGAAAAGGGTTGTTACATGGAGCATTTTTTATGTTCACAAAATAACGGTTGGTCAGAATAACAATTGTAGCAATTGAAAATCAGTGTTATTCCACTAAATATTGATTTTTTTTTTGTGGTTTTCATTTGACTGAAGTAAAAACTGGTATTGTGTTATTTAAAAATGAGCATAAACGTCTGTAAATGGCACAGTCTTATTATTTTATGCAAACAAAAAAGACGTTACTTTTATTTTTAATTAGGAAGAAATGTTATCATTAGTTTACAGAATAAAACTAAAATTATATTTTACTCAAACACAACTATATTGGGATGTTTTTTTGTGGCCTAAAGTATCAAAAAATTTGCCATGTGTTCAGACATGTTTATAATCATTTAATCATATTAATATACTAAACATTATTATTATTATTATTATTATATAAATTTGAGGTTTTTATTTTGAAAGAAGTGTTATCACACCTAGTCAAACAAAAAATTATACATGTATCTAAATCCAGAGTAACTGATCTCTTAGCTTTTTTTTTTTTTTTTTTTTCCATAGCTGTATATATAGACTCTATATAGCACTTCACTGTTCATCATGTTTGTTTTTACAGGGTTGCTCTCACAGTATCATTTCTTATTTTTTATATATTGTCATTGTTTTGTACTAAATTAAGGTGCTGTGTAAATGAAACTACCTATGATGATCCATGCCAAATGCAGCACTACCACGTTTTTATATGTACACTGATTTGTTGTATTTGTACAGACTGCATTGTATGTGAATGTGACAAATTGATGTAAGAGTCTTTAATAAATTATGAGGAGAGTTAATAATCAAAACCTTGAGTGACATGTTTTTTGTGTCTTAAAGATTGTTATGAGAAACTGTTAAAAGCAGTGAAAAGCTTTTACATTTATTGGATGGGATTTGCAGCGGTGTACTTTAGAATCGTCACCACAGGAGGGCGCAACATTAAATTCAGACTCAATTTACAAATGTG